>CAOLHI010002684.1:0-234519 GCA_948474755.1 Ctenosaura bakeri | reverse complement strand
GGGAATCCCATTTTTTTCCACTTGAAAGAGATGTAAATTCCTTATCCTCTTCTGGCATCATATTTTCACTCAGCTATCTTGTTTTGTCACAACTCACTTTAATCCTGCAGCATGTCCCAAATGCTTTAATGCTGACACCTTGTCAGGTATGCAGAAATTCTGTCACCTTATCTGATATCTCTGAATAGAGTCTCCTTAGCCAAAATAAACATTAAAGATGAGAGAAGACAACTCTGTCTGATTCTTTTTCATATTTCAACTGATCTTGTTTTACTTCAGTTCCTAAGATCTGCTCCCTTTGAACTGAGTAGATGGTCTTCATTGCCCAGACAACATTTTCAACAAAGTCCAAAGTCCATTCTATCCAATACTTGAAATCAGAAATTTCAAGAAATATTATCAAATGCTTTCTTTGCATCTTAAAAAAAATCATGCAGTTTTTTGGGGAAGATTTGCTTAGAGGACATTGTGCCTTGCTTTCCTCTGAGGCTGAATGCAATTTTCTGATGATCACTCAGTGAGTTTCTATGGACAAGCAGGGAATCAAACCCTGGTCTCCAGAATCATAGTCTGACACTCGAACCACCAAACCATACTGGCTTTCACATTGTGTAGCATCCATTTATGACCTCTTTTACAAGGTTTGGAAAGTAAATCATGTACTTTCTATTATGCTAAGTATTGAAAAAGTGTGCTTTAAAGACCTTCCAAGCTAAAGACAAAAATATTGTTTTCTGCAGAGTAAGTTGGGATTTCACTTTGAAACTTCAGGAAACAGCTTTTTTAAATGGCTTTGTTTATATTTGATTACATGAGCCAAAATTCTGTTTTTAGTCTAAATTGGGCCCTAATTTAGAAGTTTCCACTTGGAATTTGTTAGATCACATAGGGATTAAAAAATTAAATTAAAAAAAATAATCCCTAAACATCTCAGTGTGTTTCCTGTCATATGTGATTTTTTATATACATAAAAAATATTTCTCTAATGCATTTCTGTCCTTTTGCACGATGTCATTGCAGTCCCGCAACCAGTGCTTCCCCACCCACCTGATTGAGTATATTCACTTAATGGAAAATTAATTAATATTCACTTAATGTTTTGCACAGTAAATCAATTCTAAATAATGTGGCTGTGCCATAAATTTGTTTGGTGGAATTAGGTAAACTTAAAAGAGAACATGTCTATCAAGTGGAGATACTCATTTAACACAAGATGAGGCTCAATCTCCAATCTAGTGTTCCAGAAAATATCCTACTTTGGCTGGCTTCATTTTGACTCAGAAATTCAGAAACTCACTAACTCAGAAATCCAAAATTTGTGCCTCTCATTTATTAGAACTAGATTAAAACAAAAACATGTTCCTGCATGCCCTCAGGTCATTTCCAACATATGACAAGCCTAAGGCAAACCTAACATGGGATTTTCTTGGCAAGATTTTTTCAGAGGAGGTTTGCTTTTGCCTTCCTCTGAAGCTGAGAGAATGTGACTTGCACTAGGTGAGCCCATGATTTCCAGCCTGAGCAGGGATTCAAACCCTGGTCCAACACTCAAACCATTACACCACTCTGACTCTATTTTTAATATGCTTATATGATTTTCCCGCTCATCAGAACTGAATGAAATTTGTAGGTTACCAATAGGAAGCAGAATTCATAGGAACTGGAAGAAGGTGTCTCATGAAGATGCTGAAAGAAATTGGCAAAGGTTGTGCGCTTTGTGCTTTTAAATTTTGAACTTTAAACATGTAGTTGCCAAACAACTTTTTTTTTTTAAAAAAAAAAATCTAAAACATATAAGCATGCTCACAATTTGGGGGAGGGGGCTGCACTCATTTCAAAGTAACTGGAGCATAACATCCGGTTCAGTTAGAGAGCCTTTCTACAATGATTTCAGATAGAACTAGAAAGGAAAAAGGGCTTTACATCATTATATGGATGATCCTGATGGACCCTCATTTGTAAGAAGTAGCATGGAATTATTTAAACTATATACAGATTTCACTAAGGATCTGGAACCATCTCCAGATATTTCCTCACTCAGATGATATGGGTAAAATTGATAATGCTAGATCTGAGCCATGAGTAGGGAAGATGTTGCAAAGAAATATGGTAGTGAGAAAAGGATAGATGGGAGAGAACACTGATGCTTTGAGTGTGTGTTTCTGCATGACAGGGCCTTGAACTTGATGGTCATTGTGGTTTCTTCCAACTCTATAAATCTATGATTCTATGAAAAATACTGATGAGGAAACTATTACCATATGTTATATACTGAAGGGTATTAGCATAAGGTTAAAAAATCATTGAATGGTTTTCTTATAGAACAAATTTAATGATGCTTTTGGATGATATGGTGAAACCTAACAGTTTCCACAGAGCAATCTTGAACTCTTTGTTTCTCATGCTGTAGATGAACGGATTCAGCATGGGAGGAATTGTGGTATACACCACAGCAAAAACGATATCCAGGTTAGAGGAAGTACCAGTGGGAGGCCTTGCATAGCCAAAGAATCCACTGAAAATCCAAATGGAAACAACAGTGAGGTGAGGAATACAAGTGGAGAGGGCTTTTTTCTGACCATGAACAGAGGGAATTCTAAGCACTGTGGCAAAAATTTGAATATATGTTACAGTGATAAATATTAAACATCCTACTACAATACCACTGCTTACTAGAAGAAATCCAACTTCAACAAGATAAGTATCAGAGCAGGAGAGTTTTAGTAACTGTGGAATTTCACAAAAAAACTGGTTAACAGTATTAGAACAGAAGATGATTGCAAAGGTGCCACCTGTGTGAAATGTAGCATTGAAAAGGCAAGCAATCCACCCAATGGCTACCATCTGAAGACAAGATCCCTTATGCATAATTCTCTCATAGTGTAACGGGTTGCAAATTGCAACATAGCGATCATGGGCCATTACAGTTAGCACAACTACATCCAATCCTAGAAAGAAGATGAAAAAGAAAACTTGAGCAACACACCCAGAATAAGAAATTGTCCTATCATTAGTGAAAGACATAGCCATAGACTTTGGCACAATTACTGAAATGTTTCCAAGGTCTATCATGGCCAAATTGAATAAGAAGAAGTACACAGGGCTGTGCAAATGGTGATGAAGGGCAACTGCCATGAGAATGAGAAGATTCCCAATGAGTGCCGTCAGATACAGGGCTAGGAACGTGAAGAAGTGTAAGAGCTGTAACTCTCGGATGTCTGAGAACTGGAGAAGCAGAAAAGTGGTCACAGAAGTGAGGTTCCTCATGTTCTCTTTAGCCCTTGCAAACTACCTGTAGGAGGAAGAAGATGAGAAGCACTTACTAATATAGTTTAAATTTTTCTTTCTCCTAATAAATTTTGAAAATGTCCCTGTGATTTAACAGTTAATGCTGCCCACCCAAGTTCTTTTTCTGAAATCATTTGTGGACAGTTAGAATAGATTATTTCTTTGGAGATGTCATGCCAATAGCTCATTAATCGTAATAGTAATATACTTTTCTTGCAACTCAAAGGTGTCAAGAGCAGTAAAGGAAACAATGAAAGCAGGACACATATAGGACACATAATATATTATTTCAGTCTAACAATATTGGCTGGAATTTTGTTGGTTAGTTGCAATTAGAGTAGACCTAGTCAATGTATTATTGGATGTTAAGTCAACTCATAAGTAAATCCCAGTGATTCAACTTTAGGTAGAATGAGAAACAAAATTCAGGTCAATGTCTATTTTGGAGGAATAAAGACCCTGGTATTGAGTGTAGCAGCCCCAAAGACAACACTGGTCAGGTCAGAGTTCTTGGGAACATGGGAAGACCCTCCAAAGTTAAAAATCTGAGAAGTATTTCAAAACATTCATCATAAAATAATATTGAAAACATAATCTAATATAAACATTTGTAAAACATAAAGATTAGGGGTCTGGTTATTTTTCTAAATTCCAAGTAAGGAAGTAAAATGAAGATTCTAACCAGATTCCAGATCAGCTACTAGTTATGGATACTTAACTATTTAAATTTCCTTAACTACATAGTGTCTTTGGCCCTCCTCAGAAAAAAACTCTGACTTATCAATCATCAGCTGCTGCAACTGATAAGGATCTGTTCCTCTGTCAATCAGAGTTCAGTAGCCTGGAATTTCCACCCCTGTTCCAGAAGCCACCAATGGTGTGACAGTCAGAAACAGGGTCCTTGTTATAGTTCCATGCACAGGAGATAGCTGGCAGGACAGGGCAGAAACACCAATCTGCAGCTTACCTAGGACAATTCCTCCTCAGTCTGAAGATCTCTTGTGGGAATGAGGTGGCAACATCCTTCTGCTGATCCCCAATATAAAGGAGAGCAGAGCTCCATTGCTCACTAACACTGATGCCCAGTAAGTCAGGATTGGGAGTTTTGTAATCCCTATGTATGCACTATGCTAGTGAATACACAGGAATCATAAATACATGTAGTTGTGAATGTCTAACTCTAGGTTATGAATTTATAATTGTATTCATGAATTCTAGCCCAGTTTTTGCTTATTAAGTTTCTTCCTCTACTGTTTTGTATTGTTAACTATGAGCACCAAGCATACACATCAGGAAAGATGTTCCACCATTGGGACCACATCTCTGAGAATTGCCTGTCTTGAGTTACCACATCATGGGCTGTCCTAAGATTGAAAGATTAGCCACCCAGCAGACTGGTCCAATAATCCAAGCAAGATAAGCAGGGGGAAAAAAGTAATAGAATATTAACAATTTCAAAACATTCATATCATAAACTATGCATTCACTGAACATTCCCAGGCTGTTCCAGAGATGTCTTTTCCTTTTTTCTAGGCTGTTATCAAAGGAGATGAAACTCTGATGCAACGAACAGGAAGTTTAGGATGATTTACGTAGACTATATGTCAAATATAGGAATGCATTTAAGGCTTGAAAACCAACAAGATGCTTCTTGACCACGTGACAGACCATCAGAGGTTGATGAAGTAAGGGTTATATGAAACCCCTGTGACCCTCTCACATAAATGGAGAAACTAACCCCCATCTCAAGGTGTTGTTGTTGCAACAGCAGCAGCAGCTGCTGCTGCTGTATTCTTTCAAGTCATTTCTACCTTATGGTAACCCTAAAGTGAACTAATCATGGGATTTTCCAGGCAAGATTTTTTTTTAGAGGGAGTGTGCATTGCCTGCATTGCCTTAAGTTTACTCAGGGTGTCTATATCTCAAAGACATGAAAGCTCTTAACGGTAGTAAACTACAGAAACTCTTTCTTGACTATGTGCAAAGTCATAGGTCTATGGTATAAAACATACCTATGGTACAAACATGCTTTGTGAGACCACAAAGACTTTGAAGGTATAAATCGACTAAAAGCATTACAATTTCAGTGCAGACACACGAGAGAAAAAAGGAATACTTACAAATACAGTATTATTTTAAATCAGTTACTTCCAAGCTCTGTGGTGGTATAAAGGTGATTTTGTTCTTCTGAAGTCCCAGTAGCATAAAGACTTCTTAAAACAGAACTCACTTCCAAGAGGAATTGTCTTGTAAACCAAGTAGGAGATCTGCAGAAGGGAGAGCTAACAGAAAAGGAAATATTGAGAAATTACGAAGCAGTACCTCACAATCAACAAAACTTATCCAGACTCCTCAAAACAGCTAGAAATAAACATTTGTGCTAGAAGGTTTAGCTTACCTTTCAGCTTCTATTTGACCTGATGTGATCATAATATGGAAGTCTGTTTATCGTCTCATCCAAGCACTTCTGTCAAAATTGCCAGTAGATGTGTTGGTATATTTTCCACCTACACTAATATTAGAAACATGATCTTCAATATTATATACATATTATATACAATAACACAGATTGAGTCTCCAGATGCAAATAACTGTCACATGCTTGCAAAGGAGAGTCATTTGTAGCTTTTCTGGTTTCTTGGGATCTTACTCCCTAGTGCGCAGCATGATAACGCAGAAAAGATAATTGCAACTCCTCTCATCCATGTTCTTGGTCCCACATTTCCAGGCCTCCTTATCAGGCAGTCAGTACATGCCAGAATTAGTCTGAACCAGGATTGTCTTTCTTTAAATTGTTTGCACTCTGAGGAGAAAAATGAATATGTTCATCAATTTTCTCCTTGGTCAGGGAAGAAGCTCAAAATTGGACAGTTCTCCAAGTAGTTTTCCCAGTGCGATGAAAGTGTTCCTCTCTGGCTCACTTTTTTCCTATCCTTCCACTACAGTCCTTTTGTGGTTTCTCTAAGTGTCTTTTTATTTTTTTCCAAAGTTATTTTGAGGTAACAAAGTCCTGTTCTTCATTATTTTAACCATTTAATTCCATTTTTGTTCCACTTGAAAGATTTGTAAATTCCTTATTCACTTCTGGCATCATATTTTTACTCAGCTATCTTGTTTTTTCACAACTCACTTTAATCCTGCAGCATGTCCCAAAGACATTAATTTTGCCATCTGGACAGGTATGCATAAATTCTGTCATCTTGTCTGATATCTCCCAGTAGGGTCTCCTTAGCCAAATAAACAGTAAAGACGAGAGAAGATAACTCTGATTCTTTTTCATATTTCAGTTGATCTTATTTTTATTTCAGTTTCTAATAGCTGCTCCTTTGAACTGAGTCGATTGTCTTCATTGCCCAGACAACATTTTCAAGAAAATCCATTCTATCCAATACTTGAAATTAGAAATTTCAAGAAATATTATCAAACACTTTCTTTGCATCTTAAAAAAAAAATCATGCAGTTTTCTTGGGAAGATTTGTTCAGAGGACACTGTACTTTGCCTTCCTCTGAGGCTGAGTGTGACTTTCTGATGATCATTAGTGAATTTCTATGGACAAGCGGGAATCAAACTCTGGTCTCCAGAATCAGTCTGACACTCAAAGCACCACACCATGCTGGCTTTCACACTGTGGTAGCATCCATTTATGACCTCTTTTATAAGGTCTGGAAAGTAAATCATGCACTTCCTATTATGCTAAGTATTGAAAAGGTGTGCTTTAAAGACCTTCCAAGCTAGAGACAAAAATATTGTCTGCTGCCGATTGAGTTGGAAATTCACTTGGAAACTTCAGGAAATTATTATCATTGTTAAATGGCTTTATTTGCATTTGATTACATGAGCGTGAATTCTATTTTTCGTCTCATTTGGGCAGATTAATGTTTACTGTAGCTTTCATTCCCAAGCACCCTTGGGCTTGCAGACTTAAGCAGATGTTTAATGTTTAGCATGGTGTTTAGCTAATGTTTAGCAGGACTCCAATGGGACAAATGATAGGCCTCTGATGGTGAGAGAGTATCAGCATTCAGGAACATCTATGCACAGAACAGCCTTTGAAGCTATTTAAGGATGGTTTAAAGTCAAGTATAGAGACACATCTCCATCTGAAAAAAAGGTTGACCCATACAGATGTCACACAACAGTTCTTCACCTTTGTGACCAAATAGTGCTCTTTTCTAAATCCTTTCATTTCAACTCAAGAAGTATCTGAGGTAGTGACAGACTCAGAACTGCATGATGTTTCCAGTCCCCATGCAGCATTCTCCAGTACGAGCTACTCTGGGAGCCTTTTTGTCTGAACAGTGGAGTTTAAATACTCTATTTTTTTTAAAAAAAAAAGCCTGATACTTCTGATTGCTGGAATTGAGGGGCTCAAACCAGGAGATGCTACTTAGTATACTTACTAGATTGAATGATTTAACAAAGTTAAGAATACTTAACTAAATAACTAATCTAGGATCTTAGCTACCAGCTTGAAAACAACAAAGATTTTAGTGAGACAAGAATTTATTTATCCCTAGATGTTGCAGAGAAGACCAGGAAAAGATGAACATAGAATTCTACCTTTCATTGACATTCATAGCATTTTTTGTTGGATCTAACTATGCTGCGTACTCATAAAGTATTCTCTCTTCTACCTATGAAATCCATGGGGAGTGCCTTTTCTATACTTGGTTCCACATTTTTCAACTCTACCTGCAAAATTTTGTTCTTCCGAAATGCATTTGACAAAGTTTCTTCTAAGACCCCAGGGTAGAGTCATTCATTTATGCCTCAGAAGAACAGCGCAGTTTGTGAAGGCGTAAGTTTTTGTTGAAACTAACTGAGGTTACTCCGTTACTTTCTATATTGATTTCAGATAGAACTAGGAAGGAAAAAGGTTACTGCATAGTTATATGGAGGATCCTGATCAATCCTCATTTATACGAGGTAACTTGGAATTCCATAAACTACATATAAATTTCATTAAGGATCTGGAACCATTGCAGGATGTTTCCTCTCTCAAGTGATGTGGCTGAACTTGATAATGGTAACTCTCAGCCATGGGGAGGGAAAATGATACAAAGAAAGTTATAGTGAGAAAAGGATAGATGGTTGAGAAGACAAATGTTTTGAGTGTGCATTCCTGCATTGCAAGGGGTTGCCCTCAACAGCTGTGGTGGTCTTTTCCAACTCTATAACTGCATGATTGTATGGAAAATAGTGTTTGTGAAGCTATTACTATATGTTATAATCTGAAGTGGTTTTAGCATAAGGTTAAACAATCATGAATTGGTTTCCTTATAGAACAACTTAGGTATACTTTTGGATGAGATTTTAAAATCTAACAGTTTCCACAGAGCAGTCTTGAACTCTTTGTTTCTCAAGCTATAGATAAATGGATTCAGTATGGGAGGAACTGTGGTATACGCCACAGCAAAAGCTATATCTAGGTTAGAGGAAATACCAGTGGGAGGCCTTGCATAGGCAAATACACCACTGAATATCAAAATGGAGACAACAGTGAAGTGAGGAGTGCAAGTGGAGAGGGCTTTTTTCTGACCATGAACAGAAGGAATTCGAAGCACTGTGGCAAAAATTTGAATATATGTTACAGTGATAAATATAAAACATCCTACTGCTATACTACAGCTTAGTATAAGAAATCCAACTTCAACAAGATAAATATCAGAGCAGGAGAGTTTTAGTAACTGTGGGATTTCACAAAAGAACTGGTTAACAATATTAGAACAGAAGATGATGGCAAAGGTGCCACCTGTATGTAATGTAGCATTGAAAAGGCTAGCAATCCACCCAATGGCTACCATCTGAAGACAGGCTCCCTTATGCATAATTCTCTCATAGTGGAGTGGGTTGCAAATTGCAACATAGCGATCATGTGCCATCACAGTCAGCACAACTACATCCAGTGATATAAAGAAGAAGAAAAAGAAAACTTGAGCAACACACCCAGAATAAGAAATTGTCCTATCGTTCTTCAGAGACATGACCATAGCCTTTGGCACAATCACAGAAATTGTTGCAAGATCTATCATGGACAAATTGAATAAGAAGAAGTACATAGGGGTGTGCAAGCGGTGATCAAAGGCAACTGCCATGATGACGAGAAAATTCCCAATGAGTGCCATCAAGTATAGGGCTAGGAACATGAAGAAGTGTAAGAGTTGTAACTCTCGGATGTCTGAGAACTGTAGCAGCAGAAAAGTAGATACAGAAGTGAGATTGCTCATGTTGTCTTTAGTCCCTGCAAACTACCTGTAGTTGGAAAAAGATGAGAAGCCCTTAGTAGTATAGTATAAATGTTTTTCTTCTTATAAATTTTGAAGAGCTCTCTCTTATTTAACAATGAGTGCTGCCCACTGATTCTTTTTCTGAAATGATTTGTGGACAATTACAATTGATTGTTTCTTTTGAAATATCATTAATATTAATTTTAATATATGCATCTCACAACCAAAAGTTGTCAAAAACAGTAAAGACAATATTGAAAGCAGAACATATATAGAATGCATAACAGTTTATTTCAATGAAACTACATTGACTGGAATCTTGTTGATTAGTCACAATTAGAGTAGACTCATTCAATGAATTATTGGTTGGTAAACCAACTTATAAGTAAATCCCAAAATTCAGCTTTAGGGAGGATGAGCAACTAAATTCAGGCCAATGTCTATTTTGGAATAATAAAGACCCTGGAATTGACTGTAGCAACAATCCAGCCCAAAAGATAACATTCAGGTCCAGGTCAGAGTTCTCAGGAAAATGAGTCCACACCCGCTCCAAAATTAGGGAGTGTATAGATATTTCAAAACATCTACCATAATTCTCTACTGGAAATATCATCTAATACAAACATTCTTAAAACAAAGATTCAGGAGCCTGGTAATATCTCTAAATTCCAACTAAGAAAGTTCTAACA
This sequence comes from Ctenosaura bakeri, assembly GCA_948474755.1. Lineage (NCBI taxonomy): Eukaryota > Metazoa > Chordata > Lepidosauria > Squamata > Iguanidae > Ctenosaura > Ctenosaura bakeri. The sequence continues at coordinate 224,314 of CAOLHI010002684.1, read as the reverse complement.
AGATTCCCGATTGGCTAAGAGTTAAGGACACATAATTATTTAAATTTCCTAAACTAAGTAGTGTCTCCTGACCTGACTGTCTCCCACTCAAACCAAAACCTGACTTACCAGGCATTAGCTGTGACAGATGATGGAGATTTGTTCTTCTATCAAACAGAATGGAGAACACTGGAATTTCCACTCCTGTTTCAGTAGGCACCATTGGTGCAACAGTCAGGAGCAGGATCCTTGTTACAACGTTCTTCCTTGGACAGGAGGTAGCTGGCAGAACAGGACAGAAACAACAATCTGCTGTTTCCCAAACTATACAACAATTTCTCCTTACCTTGGAAATCACTTGTGGGAGGAAGATGGCAACACCATTCTGCTGTCCATCAACATACAAGAGAGCAACCTCCATTGCTCAAAGAGGCTGATGCCCAGTAAGTCAGGACTGGGAGTTTTACTAGAACACACAGGATTCATAAATATGAGTTAAGTATGAATGTGTGACTCCAGGTTATGAATGTATAATTGCATTCATGAATTCTAGGCCCATTTTCTTGTTTGGTATGTTAAATTTCTTCCTGTATTAAATATGAGCACCAAGAGCACATACCAAGAAAGATGTTCTGTCATCAGCATAATATGTTTAAGAAATACTTGTCTTGATGCACCCCATCTTGGGCTGTCCTAAGATTGAAAAATTAGCTGCCCAGCAGACTGCTCCAATAAGCTAGGCAACATAAGCAAGAAGAAAAGCAGGTTATTTCTGCAGTAGAAATGTTAGACATTCTGATGAAAGTTGAAAGTGAGACCTTGAATGTAAACCTTACAGATAATTCTAACAGATTCTTTTACCTGTAGGCACTTAGCAGAATATTAAGAGACAATTTCAAAACATGTATGTCATAAATTATGCATTTGATGAACATTTCCAAATTGTTCAAGAGACATCTTCTTTGCTCTAGGCTGTTATTAGAAGAGATAAAATAGTTTGTGATGCAATGAACAGTAACCTTAGGATGATTTACTCAAGAGTGTCTGTCTTTAAAAGGAATGCACTGAAGGATTGTAAACCTACAAGATGATGCTTATTGACTGTCTGACAAGTCCCAGCAGAGAGTCAGAGGCTGATGAGGGAGGGGTCATATGAAGAAATGTGACCCTCTCACTTACAGAGAGAGGGTCTGTCTCCCTGTTGGAATTGTTGTTGCTGTTGTGTGCCTACCATGTAGGGATCCTAAGATGAACTTTTCCAAGGTTTTCTAGGTATGATTTTTTTCAGAGGGAGTCTACATTGCTTCAATGCCCTGATTGACTCAGAGTATCTGTAACTTAAAGACAAATGAATGCTCTTAAGCATAGTAAAATACAGGAAACTCTTTCTTGACTGTGTGTGAAGTTACAGGTCTATGATATAAAACGTGCCCAAGAAGTGAGACCTCAACCACTTTGAACATATAAATTTATCAAAAGCATTACAATTTAATTAAAGAGATATATATGGAATACTTACAAGTACAATATTGTTTTCAAACAGTTATTTTGAGATCTGTGATGGTATAAAGGTGATTTTATTCTCCTGAAGACCCAGTGGCAATTCTTAAAGCAAAAAACACTTCCAACTGGAACTATTCTGTAAACCATGCAGGAGAGTTGAAGAGAGAAGAGAGTTAACAGAAAAGAAAATATTGGGAAATTACACCACAGTACCTCACAATCAGCAAAGCTTGCCCAGACACCCCAAAACAGTTTGAAATAAACATTTTCATTGTAAGATTCAGTTTACCCTTCAGCTTCTGTTTGGACAAGATGTGATCATAGTTTCTTAGCCAATTTTTCATCTCATCCAAGCACTTCCCCTCAAAATTGCCACTTGATGTCTTGTTGCTTTTTCTCTCTACACTAATATTAGAAACAGATTGTATACATTATTATGTACATACTATATAAATAACACAGATTGACTCTGCAGTCCAAGTAACTGTCTCATACTTGGGAAGGCAAATCCTTTGAAAGCTTTCTGGTTTCTTGAGACCTTACTCCATAGAGTACAGCACAAGTGAGTAGAAAACCTAATTGGAACTCTTTCCATCTGTGTTCTTGGTCCCACTTCTCCAGGCCTCTCAGCAGGCAGTTAGTATGTGCTGTGATTAGTCTGAACTAGGTATTGTTACCCTGATTTCTGGGGGTCCCGAGGGGGACACCTAAATGTGCTCTCAATTATACAAGTTGGGGAAAATTAGCAAAGAGCACAAGCTAGCAATACGAGAGGCAGGGCGACGGAGCAAGATCTTTTACCCAATGTCTACGGGGTCAGGCCAAGTCAAGAAGCAAACAGAAGTGAAAAAATAATTGTTGTTTTATTAAAATACAATCAAACAGTGTATGCAGCACAGTCACACAGATAACTATAGAAATAAAGGTTGGAGTGGGATAGAGGGATTTTTAGAGGAGATTGTTGGTTTGGGTAATACTACACCTGTCCTGAAGCCAGAGTAGTCTGCAGCAGAAGTTCGGAGGTATGGAGTTCTCAGTACATGGGACTGAGGGCAAGGCTCGCCAAGCAAAGCAGCAGCAAGGCAGGATGGAAGTCGGCAGCAACCTGAAGAAGCTCTCAGAGTCAGGGGTTTTTATAGGGGAAAATGTGGCCATAGGCTAGTCCGTACTTGGGGAAAACAATGAATTTCGGGCTGGAGACAAAGCCTCTGAAAGGTCAGAATTTAGCATGATTGAGTTAAGCCTGAATTGACAATAGAGTAGACAGTATGCAAATGCAGAGTGCTTGACAGATGAGGATTCGTCTAATCAAGCGGCCTGCTCGGGGTAGGGAGTTCTTTGTAAGTAGCGTGCATACATAATAGAGTACTTGCCTTTGAGGTCTCCTGAAGCGGTGGGACGGCTATTTCTGGCCTGCCTGTATTGTTTGTAATATTACAGCAATTAGCAACTGTGCCTGTACGCAAGCTTGTCCGGGGGCCTCACAGCATGTGGAGAGGAATAGGTAAAGAAGGCCAAACTATTGATATCAAAGTGATATCTAATATCCCTCAAGTCTGGGCTAGAAACTACAGTAACAGTATGTCTGTCTTTAAATTATTTGTACTCCAAAGGGAGAATTAATAATTTCAACCATTTTCTCCTTGCTCTGGTAATAAATTCAAAAATTGGACAGTTTTCCACGTCATTCTCCCAGTGAGTTGAATGTGTTCCCCTCTGACTCACTTTTTCCCTTTTTGTCCCATACAGCCATGTTGTGGGCTTTTTTCTTTGTCTTTTAATTTGTGTATAATTTTTTTCACAGTGAGTTTGAGATAATAATTTTCTGTTCTTCATGACTCCCAAATATTTAATCCCATGTTTCCACCTGAAAGAGCAGTTAATTCATTATCCTCTTCTGGGGTCATCTTTTTACTCAGCTATTTTGTTTTGCCACAACTCAGTTTAAACCTGGAATATATACCAAATGCTTTAATTCAACCTTGTCAGATATCTGTAGGTTTCTTTTCACATTTCAATTGATCTTGTTTAAAATCTGGTTCACTAAGATCTGGGCCCTTTAAGTTGAGTAAATTGTCTTTACTGCCCAGACAATATTTTCACTAAAGCCCATTCTCTCCTATACTTGAAATTAGGAATTTCAAGAAATATTATCAAACACTTTCTCTGCATCTAAAAAATAATAATAAAAAAGTATTCAGAGGATGCTTTGCCTTGCCTTCTTTGAGGCTTAGTGTCTCTTGCCCAAGATCACTTAGTGGGTTTCCATTGTCAAGTAGGGAAGTGAACCCTGGTCTCCACAGTCATTGTCTGATGCTCAAACCACTACACCATGCTGACTTTCCCATCATGGTAGCACCCATTTACGACCTGTTTTACAAAGAATGGAATTTATATCATGCAATTACTATTATTACTAAGGATTGAGAAGTGTGCATTAAAGACAACCCAGCTAGAGACGACAAAAAAACAAAACAAAACACAAAACAAGCAAACAAAAAATGGCTGCTGCAGAGTGAGTTGAGAATTCACTTGGAAACTTCAGTGAACTGCTGTCATTCTTAAATGGCTTTATTTGCATTTAGTTACATAAGCCTGAATTCTATTTTTACTCCCAACTAGGCAAATTCATTGAATCAATGGCTCTTAATACGTATTGATTTACCAATCACCACATGGTTAAGTGAATCAGGGAGTTATTTGGTGAAGAAGCGCTAATATAAAGAATTGTGCCAGAGTTAAACATGTTTGCTATAGCTTTCATTCCCAAGTACCCTTGACATTGCAGACTTATGCAGACATATAATGTTTACGATAGAGTTATTACGGGCCTCAGAACTTCAATGGGACAAATGATAGGCCTCTGATGGAAAGAAAGTATTAGCATTATGGAGCATCTATGGACAGAGCAGCCTGCTGAGTATTGAAGGAGGGCTTAAAGTCAAGCATAGAGTCAAATCCCCTTCTGAACATAAGTTGACCCACACAGGTGACATTCAATAGATCTTCTGCTTTGTAACCAAATGGTGCTCTCTTCTAAATCCTTTGATTTCAATTCAAGAAGTATCTGATGTACTGACAATGTCAGAACTGCATGATGTTTCCAATTCCCATCCATCAATCTCCAGTGTGAACTACTCTGGGAGCCTTTTTCTATGAACAGTGGGGTTTAAATACTCTAAACAAAACTTTTTTTTTTTAAAAAAAATCCTGACCCTTCCAATTGTTGCAGATGGTGGTGGTGGTGGGGGTCAAAGCAGGATACACTGCTTGGTATACTGACTAGACTTAAAGTCAACTAAGTTAAGAATACTTAACAAACTAACTGATCTAGGATCTCAGCTACCAATTTCAAAAGAACAACGATTTTAGTGTGACAAGCATCTCTCCATTTCTACACATTTCTGGGAAGACCAGAAAAATATGAACATAGAGTTCTACCTTTCACTCACATACATAGCATTTTTGTCAGATCTAACTTTGATCCGTACTTACACAGTATTCTTTCCCCTTCCTGTGAAACACATGGGGAGTGCCTTTCCTATGACCAAAAATGAAATGCATTTTTTTAACTTTCCCTGCAAAATTTTGTTCTTCTGAAATGTATTTGACAAACCTCTCCTCTCAGACTCTAGAGTTGAATCATTCATGTAATGCTATGTGCCTATGAGGAACAGTGCACTTTGTGAAGTTGAAGTTTTTGTTCAAAGTACTGAGGCATCAACTCCACTTGAATTAGGAAACCTCATTAATTTGGATTAATGCGGAACCAGCAAGGAACAAGGTTGTTGCACTGTGACATGGATGATCTTGATGAACCTTAATTTAGAAACTGTAACTTGGAATTACTTAAATCACACATGGATTTCACTATGGATTCCTATATATCCCAGTATGCTTCCTCTCCCATTTGCTTTTTTTAAAATTTATTTCTTTAATGCATTTCTATCCAGTCATTCAGACTAAAAGTCTCCCAGTGGGCCTCACACATTATTAAACTGACCTTGCTTTCAGTTTTACACTTGAAAGAGGGATGAAGCACCAGTAAAAGTAATGACAATGAGAGAATTAACTCTAGAAGATGTTGGCTGCTCTTTTTAACCTCAGTGGCCAGAGGAATGGCAGCTGGAATGGAGGAAGGGCTTCTCATCAGGTGCTATAACCAAGGCGCAATGGAGTTGTGCTGGGCTGATGGGAGCAAACTTGATTAATGTCATTTCTCAATTAGGCATAGAGAGGGAAGATGCAAGTGAAAAGGAAAAATCGCCTGGAGAAAAGGATTGATGACTCAGAAAATAGACCTTGTGACAGAATATTTGAAAAACAATGAAGCATTCATGGTGAAAAGATATAAATGAAGTAAAGAATTATTCATTTGCAAGGATCATTAAATGGCATTCTTGTAGAACATTTTTAAAAAAAATAACTTTTGTTAAATGGTAGAAAAGAAAAAAATTAACACAATAGGACAAAGACAGAAAAAACAAATCACTCAAAACAAAAACTACAAAGAACAGTCAAAAGAAACTACCCACAAATTACTAAGCCAATTACATACAACTAAAAATTGATTCCTTGCCCTGCTGCAATTAGTGAATATTAATCTAACAGTTAACCACAAATCATTTAACTTCAGTATAATTGTAACATGAGTTAAGATTTGCTACACATTAATTACAAATCTATATCTACATAAAGAATTGTAATTGTTACTTCCAAGTAAATAATTAATAATAATTCCAATTGTATTAGACTTTGATAACCTATTCTTATTCTAAACTGTATAAAAGTTAATACGTCTTATAACAATTTTATATCATAGACAACTTTTATAAGCAACAATTAAAGCATAAATTAGTTAATATCCAACTACTTTTAATAGTAAAATTAGTAAACAGTCAAAGCAGTAGTAAAATAGTAAACAGTCAAAGCAGACTTTACAAAGAAAAAAGAAATAAAAGAAGAACATGAAATATCTTCTACTCCTTTTTGACTCTTTCTTCTAGTTAATTCATAGTCACAAATCATTTTCATATATATAAACCATAATACATTTTTTCCATTATAATCAAAAACCATTATTCCATTTTAATCATCAACCATTCTCTTAAACCAAAAATCATAAACCATTTTGTTTAATAGACATATTTTTCCTTATTAACCTTTCTGCTTTCTTTTTTTTCCTATGGTTAAATCATATTTGAATATTCATAGCAAAACTTTTATCATAACAACAATACATAATCAACATCTTTCATCTTTATAGATAAAGATCAAAACTTCAAAGATACTCCAGTGAAAAGGGACATTTTTATTAAGAAGTCCATCCATCAATAGGTTTGTCATTAAATTGTTATTTTCTTTCTTTCCAGATGAAACTTCTTGTAAACTCAAAGGTCACTTGTCAAGAATTTCCTTGAATGATGAGAATTCTCACTCCAGGTTTTGGTTTCCTAACTTGAATGATGCAGCTTGCATTGTATCATCTCATTCATTTTTCATATTTTCCAAATCAGATATATTTAAAACTTACAGGAAAAGTTAGTGCTGCTTCAGACAAAGGGATTCTTGTATGTTATAAGAAAAACAATGAGAGATCCAAATTTCTTACTTGACAAAAGGTCTGAATGCAGAAAATGTAATGTCCATATGGGAGCAGGGTTTGAAGCCTTCATGATTCTCTGAAGCCAACAGACCTGCTGTGATTGCTTCATTCCTGAGCAGACACTTCACAGGTTCCAAACCTGGCTGTATGTAGTCTTCAGACCCCCATATATCAGGTGTTCCAGTAGCTTGACAGGAACAGCCCTCCCTGTCAGTTACAATGCTTCCGGGGATAACAATCTAGCAGATTTCACTAGATCGTGTCCACCATTAATGCAACCAGCTGCCAGAACCTTGTAAGACAATTTTAAAGATGTTTTCATCAAAAAAATATGAATTCTAACAATTTCCTCAGAAAGGTCTTGATCTCTTTGTTTATCATGCAAGAAGAAGATTGCAATTGGAGATGTCTTAATGAGATGCTGTGCTGACAATGGAGACTACAGAAAATGGCTGTCATCATGGACGTCTCAAAGGGACAGATATCACTTCTCTCCAAATATCATAGATAACATTGTTCCCAGGAGTAAATGTAGACTCTCCATTTCATGCATAAAATCCTATTTCATCTCCCTCATTATTTTATTTATTTCTTTATTTTGAAAACAGGAAGACCATAAACCTTTTCCAGCTGAATTTGTTGCTGCACTATCATTCTCATTTTGTCACCGTCATTTAAGTCACACTGTTTTGTGACTTCTTGTTTTTCACAGGAAAACAATTCTAGATAATGGGGCTGTGCCACAAATTTGTACATTGGTATTAGATAAACTTTAAGAGAAATTATCTTACAAGTGGAGATATGCATCCAACACAAGATGAGGCTCACTCTCAAGTTTAATGTTCTAGAAAATATCCTACTTTGGCTGGCTCCATTTTGACTCAAACTATAATTCAGAAATCCAAAGATTTGTGACTCTCATTTATTATAATTGGATTTATAAAAACTGTGTTGCATGTCTTCATAAAGATTACTTGGAATTCTTTAAATGACATACAAATTTCACGAAGGACCTGGAAGTATTCAAGGATGTTTCCTCTCTCAGGAAATGTAGGTGAACTTGATAGTTCACCATAGGGAGGGAAGATGATGTAAAGAAAAATGATAGTGAGAAAAAGATTAAGGGGTTAGAAGACAGATGCTTTGAATGTGTGTTCCCACCTAGCAGGAGCTTGAACTTGATAGCTGCTGTGGTCTCTTCCAGCTCTGTAATTCTATGATTCTATGAAAAAAAAAAAAACCCTGACTGTCGAACTATTTCTATATATTATATTCTGAAATGGTTTTAGCATAAGATTAAACAATCATTCTTTTTTTTTTTATAGAACAACTTTAGGTATACTTTTGGATGACATTGCATAATTTAGCATTTTCCATAGAGCAGTCTTGAACTCTTTGTTTCTCATGCTATAGATAACTGGATTCAGCATGGGAGGAATTGTGGTATATACCACAGCAAAAACTATACCGAGGTTAGAGGAAGAACCACTGGGAGGCCTTCCGTAGGCAAAGAGTCCACTAAATATCAAAATGGAGACAACAGTGAGGTGAGGAATGCAAGTGGAGAGGGCTTTTCTCTGACCGTGAACAGAAGGAATTCTAAACACTGTGGTAAAGATTTGAATATATGTTACAGTGATAAATAGAAAACATCCTACTACTATACCCCAGCTTGCCAGAAGAAACCCAACTTCAACAAGATAAATATCAGAGCAGGAGAGTTTTAGTAACTTTGGGATTTCACAAAAGAACTGGTTAACAATATTAGAACAGAAGATGATTGCAAAGGTGCCACAAGTGTGTAATGTAGCATTCAAAAGGCTAGCAGTCCACCCAAGAGCCACCATCTGAAGACAGGCTTCCTTATGCATAATTCTCTCATAGTGGAGTGGGTTGCAAATTGCAACATTACGATCATGAGCCATTAAAGTTAGCACAACTACATCTAGTGCTACAAAGAAAACGTAAAAGAAAACCTGAGCAATGCACCCAGAATAAGAAATTGTCTCATCATTTGTGAAAGACATTGCCAAAGCCTTTGGCACAATCACTGAAATGGTCCCAAGGTCAATTATGGCCAAATTAAATAAGAAGAAGTACATAGGGGTGTGCAAGTGGTTATCAATGGCAACTGCTAAGATTATGAGAAGATTCCCTATCAGTGCCACCAGGTATAGGGCTAGGAACATGAAGAAGTGTAAGAACTGTAACTCTCTAATGTCTGAGAACTGGAGCAGCAGAAAAGTGGACAGAGAAGTGAGATTGCTCATATTGTCTTTAGTTCTTGCAAAGTACCTGTGGGAGGAAAAAGATGAGAAGCCCTTACTAACATAGTATAGACTTTTTTTTTGTTCTAATAAATTTTGAAAAGGTCCCTGTGATTTAAGAATAAATGCTGCTCCCCAATTCTCTTTCTGCAATAATTTGTGTACAATTATCAATGATTCTTCAATCATCAGGACCATATGTCTGACAAATGCCTGTCTTGAATTAGCACACCATGGGCTGTCCTACAAATAAAAGATTAGCAGCCCAGAAGACTAGTTCAATGATCAAGGCTATGAAAGGAAGAAGGAAAGGAAGGTATATTTCTGCAGTAGAAATGGTAGGCATTCTGATGAAAGCGGAAAGTGAGGCCTTGAATATAATCCAGGGATCACCTTTCAGACAAGTCTTATAGATGGTTTTGCATGTAGGCATTTAGCAGAACATTAACAGACTGTTTCAAAATGTGTATATCATAAACCATGGATTCACTAAGCATTCTCAGACTCTTCAGGGGACATCTTCTTTACTCTGGGCTATCATTGGAGGAGATAAAACAGTTTGTGATTCAGTAAACAGGAACTTTAGGATGATCTATTTGAAGTGTCAGTGACTTAAAGACAAATGAATGCTCTTAAAGATTGCAAACCCACAGGAAACTCCTTCTTGACTATGTGCAAAGTCACAGGTCTATGGAATAAAAGATGCCTAAGAAGTTAGACCACAAACACTTTGAAGGGATAAACTGATTTAAAATGCTATAATTTCAGTGCACAAAAAGAGGAATACTTACAAGTCTGATATTATTTTCAAGCAGTTACTTCTGGGCTCTGTGATGGTATAATGGTGATTTCTATTTTCCTGAAGACTCAACTACAGAAAGACTTCTTAAAGCAGAAAGCACTTCCAAGAGGAACTGTTTGCAAACTAAGTTTGAGATTTGCAGAGGGAAGAGAGCTGACAGAAAATGAAATATTGAAAAAACACACACTGCAGTACGCCTCAATCAACAAAACTTACCCAAATACCACGAAACACAGTGAAACAAACCTTTGTACTATAAGATTCTGCTTATCCTTCAGTTTCTATTTGGACATGATGTGACCATAGTATGTGAGTCCATTTGTCATCATATCCAAGCACTTTCTGTCAAATTTGACATTCAATGTATTGGTGTCTTTTCTGTCTACAGTAATATTAGAAACATTATCTGCAATATTATATACGTATTATATACAATAATATAGATTGAGTCTCTAGCTGTAAACAACTGCCACATGCTTGCAAAGGAGAGTCATTTGAAGCTTTTCTGATTTCTTGGGATCTTACTCCCTAGAGTGCAGCATGATAGTGCAGAAAAGATAATTGGAACTCCTCTAATTCATGTTCTTAGTTCCTCTCCTTCAGGCCTCCTTAGCAGTCAGTCAGTACATGCTAGAATTAGGGGGTGTCTTTGTACTCCCAGGGGAAAATGAACACTTTCATTATTTTTCTCCTTGATCTGGGAATAAGTTAAAAAATTGGACAGTTTTCCAAGCCATAATCCCAGTGTGGTGAAAATGTTGCTCTCTTACTAACAATTGATTAAGTGGATCAAGGAGTTATTTGGTCAAGAAGCAGTATTAGGAAATATTGTGTCATGTTTGCTGTATATTTTATTCCCAAGCACCTATGAACTTGTAGATTTAAGCATATGTATAATGTTCAGGTTGGAGTTGTCACCAGCCTCACAACTTCAATGGGACAAGTGATAGGCCTCTGATGGGGAGAGGGTATCAGCATTTGGGAGCATCTATGCAGACAGAAGCATCCTGAGATACAGAAGGAGGGCTTGAAGTCAATCATAGAGCCACATCCCCATCTGGACAAAAATTGACTCATAAGAAGCCACTCAATAGTTGCTCTGCTTTGTGACAAAATAATGCTGTCTTCTAAATCCTTTTATCTTAACTCAGGAAATGTTTGATGTATTGACAGTCAAACCTGCACGATGTTTCCAACCTCCATCCAGCAATCTCCAGTGTGAGCTGCCCTGGAAGCCATTTTGACTGAACTCTAAATATTTTTTTTTTCAAAAAGGAAATCATTCCTCATGCTTCTAACTATTGCAGATGGTGTGTGTGTGTGTGTGTCAAACCTGGAGATGCTCATTAATATACTTACTATACTTAACTAAATTAACTAAGTTAAGAATACTTAACTTATAGACTGATCTGAGATGTCAGCTACCAGTTTCAAAACAACAATCCTTTTAGTGAGACAGCATTTTTCCCCCATCTCTACATGCTTCAGGGAAGGTCAAGAAAACACAAAATGAACATAGAATTTTACTTTCCACTGATCTCCATAGCATTTTTGTCACCTAATTGTGGTACATACTTACACCATATTCTCTCCACCGCCTATGAAAAAACATGGTGAATGCCTTTACTATAGCTAGTTCCACATTTTTCAACTCTTCCTGCAAAATTTTGTTTATCTGAAATACATTTGACAAACCGCTTCTCTCAGACTCTAGTGTAGAGTAATGCTTCATGCTTATGAGCAACAGTGCACTTTGTGAGGCTGAAGATTTTATTCAAAGTAACTGAGGCATCAACTCCAGTTGAGTTAGGAAGCCTTACTAATTTGGATTGAGATGGAACTAGCAAAGGACAAGTCTGTTGTACTGTTACATGGATTATCCTGGTGAATCCTAATTTAGAATCTATAGCTAGAAATTACTGAAATCACACATTGGCCCTTTTCACATGTTTTTTTTTAGTGCGAGCACCCCTTGAGCATCGTGGAAATGGGAGCATCACTCTGTACAATGCACCCCCACTTGTGCGACGCTCACGAGACTGAAGAGGAGCGGGTGTGCATTTTTTGATTTTTGGCTGGAAGCCAAAAATGCCCCGCGCTCACACAATGCTCGCGCCGCCCTCGCGCACTTACCTGCGTGTGGTGCTTCGGCGAGCCAGGCGGGTGGCGCGTCCTTCCCTAGCACAGCCTACAGCTCCCACAGTACCCTGCGGAAGGAAGGGGCGGAGCACTCACGCGACAGTTGTGCAAACAGGAAGTGACCTTCGGAAGGAAGGAGGGGGAAGCGGCAGCGTTTTGGAGGAGGCTTCTCGCACGAGACGCCCTCCCCCATAGCACAAAAAGGTAACAGGTGAAAAGGGCCATTGATTTCACTATGGATCCCTATTCATCCTGGTATCTTTCTTCTCTCATTTGATTTTCTTTTTTAATTTTTGTTATTTATTTCTTTAAAGCATTTGTATCCTTCCCTTCAAGACTAAAAGGTTCCCACTGTGCCTCACACATTGTTAAACTGACACTGTCCCTGGCCTTACACTCTGAAGAGGGATGATGCACCAGGAAAATAATGGCAGTAAGAGAGGGAATTAACTCCAGAAGATGGTTGTTCTTCTTTCCCTCAGTGGCCAGAGCAACGGCAGTTGGAAAAGAGGGAGGGCCTCTCACCAGGTGCTGGGACCAAGGAGCAATGAAGTTGTGCTGGGCTGATGCAGGCAAACTTAATTAATGTGATTTCTCAGTTAAGCATAGAAAGGGAAGATGTAAATGAAAAGTAAAAAAATAGTACAGAGAAAAGGATTGATGACTCAGAAAATAGACCGTGTGACAGAATTAATATATGAAGAATAACGAAATTTTCATAGGAAAAGGATATAAATGAAGAAAAGAATTATTCATTTGCAAGGATCATTAAATGGTATTGGAAAATGACTTTTATTAAATGAGGAAAAAGAAAAAAGAGGTGAGGCTCACCCTCCAATATAATGTTCCAGAAAATACCCTACATTTGCTGACTCCACATTGACTCAAAGTGTAATTCAGAAATGCAAACATTTGTGCCTCTTATTTATTATTACGTGCGATTTATTTTTTAAAATGCATTGTTGCATACCTTCAAGTCATTTCCAACTCTTTATGACCCCAGGGCAAACCTATCATGTGGTTTTCTTGGCAAGATTCCTTGAGAGGAGGTTTACTCTGATCTTTTTCTGAAGCTGAGAGAATGTGACTTGCCCTAGATCAGCCAGTGGGTTTTCATGCCTGAGAAGCGATTGAAACCCTGGTCCAACACTCAAAACCACTACACTAAGGCTCTATTTTAAAAATGTCTACAACATTAGATGTAGAATTCGTAGGCATGGAAAGGAAGGCCATTTCTGCACTAGCCTGGTATAGCGCGATGATTCCACTTTCAACATCCTCTGGAATCCTGGGGTTTGCAGTTTCGGGAGGAGCCAGCCAGCCCCTCCTGAAACTGCAAACCCCAGGATTCCAGAAGATGTTGAAAGTGGAATCATCGCACTATAACAGGCTAGTGCGGAAATGGCTGAAGTGTTGTCTGAAAAATGTTAAAGAAATTGGCAAGCAAGTGTGTGCTCTGTGCCTTTAAATTTTGGTGTTTAAAATATGTAATTGACAATCAGCTTTTTTTAAAAAAAATCTAAAACATATAAGCATGCTCATAATTTTGGGGAAGGGGCTGCAGTCTTTTTAAAGTAACTGGGGCATCAAGTCCACTTCAATTAGAGAGCCTCTCTTGTTTGAATTCAGGAAGGAACAAGATTACTGAAACATTATAAGGATTATTCTGACGGATCCTCAGTTAAAAGAGGTAACTTGGAATTCTTTAGACTGTACTTCAGAATGATCTGGAAACATTGTAGGATATTTCCTCTCTCAGGTGATGTGGGTGAACTTGATAATGCTAACTCTCAGCCATGGGGAGGAAAGAGTGTACAAAGAAAAGTGGTAATGAGAAAAGGATTGATGGGTGTAAAAGTACTTACTGTGAAACTATTATTCTATGCTATATTCTGAAGTGGTTTTACCATAAAGTTAAACAAACATTATTTGGTTTTCTTATTCAAAAATTTTAGGTATCCTTTTGGATGTTATAATGAAATCTAACAGTTTCCACAGAGCAGTCTTAAACTCATTGTTTCTCATGCTGTGGATGAATGGATTTAGCATGGGAGGAATTATCGTGTATGCCACAGTAAAAACTATATCTAGGTTAGAGGAAGTACCAGTGGGAGGCCTTGTGTAGGTAAAGACACCAGTGAATATCAAAATGGAGACAACAGTGAGGTGAGGAACACAAGTGGAGAGGGCTTTTTTCTGACCATGAACAGAAGGAATTCTTAGTACTGTGGTAAAGATTTGAATATATGTTACAGTGATAAACATAAAACATCCTACTACTATACCACAGCTTACTAGAAGAAACCCAACTTCCACTAGATAAATATCAGAGCAGGAGAGTTTTAGTAACTGTGGTATTTCACAAAAAAACTGGTTAACAATATTAGAACAGAAGGTGATTGCAAAGGTGCCACCTGTGTGTAATGTAGCATGCAAAAGACTGGCAATCCACCCAGTGGCTACCATCTGAAGACAGGCTCCCTTATGCATAATTCTTTCATAGTGGAGTGGGTTGCAAATTGCAACATAGCGATCCTGTGCCATTACAGTTAGAACAACTATATCCAATGATACAAAGAAGGTAAAAAAGAAAACTTGAGCCACACACCCAGAATAAGAAATTGACCTATCATTTGTGAGAGACATAACCATAGACTTTGGCACAATCACTGAAATGGTTCCAAGGTCTATCATGGCCAGATTTAATAAGAAGAAGTACATAGGCATGTGCAAATGATGATCAAGGGCAACTACAATGACAATAAGAAGATTCCCTGTTATTGCCATCAGGTACAGGGCTAGGAAGATAAAGAAGAGAAAGCCTTGTAACTCTTGGGAGTCTGAAAACTGGAGCAGCAGAAGAGTGGACACATAAGTGAGATTGCTCATTATGTCATTAGTCCTTGCAAACTACCTGTAGGAGGAAAAAGATGAGAAGCATTTAGTAGTATAGCCTGCCATTTTCTTCTCCTAATAATTTTGAAAAGATCCCCCATTATTTAACAATGAATGCTGTCCCCTTTCTCTTTTTCTAAAATCACTTGTGTACAATTACAATTGACTTTTTCTTTAACTATGCCATCCCAATAGCTCATTCATATCAATATAAATACCAATATACTGCTTTTGTAATCAAAAGCATCCAGAATAACAAAGAGAACAAGGTAAAGAAAACAAAAATAGATAAGGTACATGATCATTTATTTCAGTTAATCACTGTCTGGAATCTCATTGGTTAGTTTCAATTAGGGTACACCCATTCAATGAGTTATTGAATCGTAAGTCAACTCATATGTAAATACCATTGATTCAGCTTTATGTAGGATGAGCAACAGAATTCAGGCCAATATTTATGATTAAAGAATAAAGACCCTAAAATTGACTGTAGCAGCAATCTACACCCAAAGTCAACACTGGTCCAGGCTAGAGTTCTCAATAAAATGAGACTACTCTTCAAAGTCAAGGAGTATTAACGTATTGCAAAGCATCAACCATAAAACTCACCTTAAAACATCATATTACCATCCCTTACACATCCCATCCTGCAGGATATCAAAATTGGCATGAAATATTATTTTCATATAAAAACTGGACAGTTATGGCTGGGAAACATGTGGTAAGGAGGACACTAGCTGTACGCTTGGGCTAGGTCAGCATGGTCTCTGCATGGCTAGGTCGTAAGTTCAAGAAGTGGGAAAGCTTGGCATTAATAAGCTTCCAGTAACCCTGTCAATGATCTGACATCTGAATACAATAGTCAACGAAACTGTCCAGGTGTGGCAGGTAGGTCCCCCTGCTGTGCACATTTCCAACAGAGACCTTCCCTGTTCATCTTACCCAACCAAGATATTAACAGACTTGTCATGGCCCCCATCAATATTTTGTCACCCAAAGTAAGATAATCAGTCCATTCTGGATCCCTTGTGCTTTGTCTGTCAGAGAACCATTAACACTTGCCCCTTCAGGGTAGGAAAAAGGGTACTTAAACCCCAGCTCTTCACCTGGCATTTTTCTAGCACTTTGGGCAAAACACTGCACCATAGACTCCCATTCCTCTGCACTGCCCTCAAACTCTTGTGTTTGAGCCACTCATCTTTGATCTTCTGGTCCAGGACCAGTTAATAGCACCTTGTACACCAAAAAACTCTCTCTATGCAACCTTTCTCACTTCTCCCTTTGCTAGCCTTGTATGGTTCATGAGACTGCTTGATTTCTTGTATGTGTGTCTGTTAATTTTCAATAAAAACTTCCAGTTTAAACCTTCTACTGGACTCCTACAGTTAGTACCTGGTATACAAAGGTGAAAAGATCCTGCCCTTAACTCCTTCTCACAGTCCCCTGTTGAACTATAATTCCCAAGACTTCTAAGGAGATGCTGGCAGTGCTGGTGGATCTCAAGGTCCTCCACCTTTTGTGGTGACAAGATTGGTGGAGAACAGAGGCAAAACCCTGCACCGCCTGACTCGTGAGTCAACATATGGAGTTCAGGAAAGGTAGACATAGGAAAATCTGTAGAGGTTCCAGTAGGCTTTTGTGTGTGTGTGTGTGTGCTTGTGGATCTAAGTGACTGAGTCACTGTAGGGTTGGGATCTACTCCTCTTTCTCTCTGGGTCCATACCAGACAGCCACCCCTTTATAGCCATCAGTTTGGCAAGCCATCTGTGAGCCAGGGTAGATTGAAAGAGCTTGGTCTGTGACTTCCCTTGAGAAACTCTCTCTACCTCTGTGTCTATCATGGTGTGGGATCTGGAAGCTAGGAACCTGCAGTTAGGAAGGAAGGAAGGAACACACACACACACACACCACTATGGACAAGCATTTCCTTTTCATTTATAGAGTGTGTGTGCCAAGCAGAACCTCATAACTTCATTTTATGTGGACTGTGTGCTGCTGTTGAACTTCTATTATCCTTTTTATTGCCTATGCTATTGAAAATGTAGGAATAATAAATATGAACTAATTATGAATGTGTTGTTACTAATTTATAACTGCAGTCATGAATGCTAGTCCAGGTTTTTGATTATTGTGTTAAATTCAACACAAGCTGATGTCTGCATATATTCAAAAGGGCAGCACACATGCAAATAGTTGTATGCATAGAAGTTCAATCCAGACAGTAACCTTTTATGACAGAATGTCTCATTGCAAATGAAGACAGAGCCAAAGAATCTGGGTATGTATCAGATCATACATGTTTAAGCAGGCTCCTCTCTTTGACATACTATTGAAGTAGTTCTTTTTTTTTTTTTTGACTGCACGTACTGATATATATTGTTCCATATTTTGGTGTGAAGAATGCCTCCTGACTTCCTGTGCTACGAAAGTTAATTTTTAAATGTAAGTAGCTGAAGCTGTGGTTCTAGCATTATCAAAATTAATAACTACAACCATTTTTTTCCCCAAAGAAGTAAGGCCAAGATTTTACATTGTCCTTACACAATGTAAATCTAAACACAGGGAATTTCATGGTCATTGTGCTATACTGTCTCTTTGCCAAATGCCAGCACTGTGCAACCAATTTTGTATCTGCCAGTGAATTTGCGTATTGTTCTAGTATGTAATGGAGAATTCACAGTGACTGTTTCTGCAAACCCAGTCAAGAAAGTGGTACACTAAAGGCCTTGACGAATAGTTATATACCATCCAAGCATGCACACTTACAGGTGAAATGTTTAAATTTAGGAACTCCTCTAGAACAGTTGTGCATGTAATGGGTATCCAGAGCCACACTGCATTATTTCTGTTCCACCACAGCCAGAAAAGTAGAACCAAATGCTCAAGGAAACTTGCACAGAAATAAGACACCAACAAGATTCTAGCCTAACTCTTTTTAAGCTTTTTTAAAAAAATCAGAATGATACAAGATGTTGATCTATGATATAAAAATTTGCCAAAATAGTGAGACCACAAACACCTTGGAGGCATAGATTGACTTAAAGCAGTTAAAATTTCAGTACAAAAAAGGGAATTATATGCAAGTAAATTATTCTTTTTTAAGCAGTTACTTCCAAGCTCTGTGGTGATGTGAAGGTGATTTTATTCTCCTAAATATGTAGTGGAAGCAATATTTCTTGAAGCAGAAAGCACTTCCAAGAGGAACTCTTTCATAAATCAAGAGAGCGATATGCAGAGGGGAGAGATCTAAGAGAAAAGAGAAATTGAAAAATAACTCTGTGGTAACCCAAAGTCAACAAAACTTACCCAAATACCACAAAACACTTTGAAATAAATGTTAATGCTGTAATATTCAGCTTACCCTTCAGCTTCCATTTGGACATAATGCGACCATAGTATGTGAGTATTTAATGTCTCATCCAAGCCTTCCTGTCAAAATTGCCACAAGATGTGTTGGTATCTTTTCTGTCTACACTAGTGTTAGAAACATATTATATACAACAGTACATACATACTGTATATGATAACACAGATTGACTGTCCAGCTGCAAATAACTGTCTCATGCTGGTGAAGGAGAGTCATTTCAAGGCTTTCTGGTTTCTTGGGATCTTACTCCCTAGAGTGCAGCATAATTAAGCAGAAAACCTAACTGGAACTCCTCTCATCCATGCTCTTGGTCCCACTTCTCCAAACATCTTTAACTCTTCTTGTGCTCTCATGGGAAAATGAATAATTTCATCAATTCTCTCTTTATTCTAGGAAAACACATAAAAACTGGATAGTTTCTGAAGTCAGTCGCACAGAGGGTGGGGAGAAAGTATCTGCCACATTTTTTTTCCTATCGTCCCCATGCCACAATGTAGTGGATAGGGAGAAAGTGGTGGTATTGTGAGTGAGGATTATTTCTAGTTACATTTTATCTAGTTGTTGTTGTTGTTGTTGTTAAGTGCCTTCAAATCATTTCTGATTACAGAAACCCTAAAGGTGAGTTGCAGCTGGAGGAGAGGAGTAGTTCTCTCTTTCAAAGACCTGAAGAGGATTAAGGAGGATTCTCATTGGGGCTTCAAAACATTCAAGAAGCCCACTCACTCCCCCCTCCCCCGGAATCTTTAATTATTCTTTCCATTTCTATTCTAAACACAAGAAAAACATGTCCTTGGCATGTCCTCCAGGATCTGCTGTGTGTAGGGTATTTACATACCCATCAGGAGGGGAAATATATTGCATCACAATGCTCTCATGTCACATTGCCAGACTGGAAGATGTAGCTTGGCATGGATAAAAAAGGGCTTCTTGCCCTGAGACACACACCTATATCTCAATGTATCTTCACTCAGCTCTGGGCCCAAAGCCACCCACTGCCTTTTTGGTAGAAAGAAGTAGCCTAGGCAGCTTACCCTGCAATATTTCACAGAGGAAAACTGGGACATTCAAGGCCAAGTAACATCAGAGTATGGGCAAAATGGCACAAGTGTGTGTGTGTGTATCCCTTACAATCTAATTCACAAACAACAGAACATACATTCAGAAAAAGGGAAACAAAGACAAACAGAAGAGAAAAAGTGAGAAGAAAAGGAGGGAAAAAACAACCAACAGATATAACTAAAACACAATTGGGCTCTGACCTCCACCAATCCTAACTGGAATGAAAAAATATATTATTCTACCATTACATATCCAGCAATGTAACATTAGCAACTCCTGTGAGATATATGCAGGACTCAAAAGAAAGAGGCAACCTTGGTTTGCCAAATCTGAAGATTTGCTTTGCTGCCTTGTGTATAACATGGATCATTTGCATTTAGAAGGCCATGACTTAAGAATTGGATGGCATGTATACTTATAGTATGGTACAGGTAAAGTTAAAGTTACTTTTATTAACCATTGTACCAGATGTGCCTTATTGAAGATCTGGAATAAATACAAATTGAGATTATGTCTACAAACTCTAATGTGGATTTTGCCACAAAGAGGCCTTTTACAGGACAGAAATGAGAGCTGATTAAAAATGTTTGATATATCATAATCTTTAAGAGAAACATGACCAAGACTATAATATGAAACCATTACAACAGCTACATGATGAAGGTCTAGCTATGCAATATATCTCATATAGACAGTTATATATAAGATTCAAACAGGATAAGAAGGCTAAACAATTTGAAGAGACTAAATCTGATTTGATATTACTGTTATGGTCTGCTGGTGACCATATGATTGTGGAGAAGTAAAGATTTTTATTGAAATTTGAGATGGAAGAAGAAAACATAAAGGAATGTATGAGCAAAGAGTTGGGCAAAGAATTTTGGACCTAATATAGACATGGATCAATGGGAAAAGTTATGGTTGAAAGATATTAAAAGTATACTATGTTAAGACCTAAAAGAAAATTATTACAGGATGACACATTACTGGTATGTTACACCAGAGAAACTAACAGAGGCCCTTTCCACATTGGGGTATTAAAACGGTGTAGCGTGACCTCTGACGGAGGTCATCTACACCGTAAAATGGATTAGGGCTGATTACTTTAGTGTAATCCCACACCCCAATCCACACTAGGGCGCTCGGAAGTGGTGGCACCAAGTGCTTTTTAAAAACCACTTTTCAAGTAGTTTTTAAAAGGCACGGGGCATGCAGCTGTGTGCAGCCATGTTGCAGCGCCCGGTGTAGATTTGCAGATGTGAGCAAGGGTGTGCCTTCAGATATGCCAGGGGCGGGCTTTCCGGCTGGCGAGCTTCTCCGGTTGGTGGAGAGCCTCTGCCAGCCGGTAGCTGCCATTTTGGATGCCGCAGGACACCGCAGGACGCCAACAATTGTGGAACAGTGAAAACGCGCTGCTCCACATGGCGACGGACTTATCCAGATGCAGGTCAGGTCCGTCCTAGCATGTTTTCACACATTTTTTCCTCCACGTGTGGAAAGGGCCAGAGATGTATAAAGAGACTGGAAATAAATGTTGGAAATGCCATGACTATGTTGGGTCTTTGTACCATATGTGGTGGAAATGTGATAAGGCTAAACAGATTTGGATAAATATTCAAAGTATGATGCAAAACTTATTGAAGTCTCAGGCCCTTTTTGCATGCCTTTTCTCATGCAAAAGGGCCTCCAGAGCATCGCGCAATTGTGAGGACCAGTGCACATGATGTCCTCACAATCACGCAACGCTGCCAGGGCCAGGAGGTGCTGATAGCACAATATATCATTTTCAGCCTCTGGCTTCCTCCCCCAGTGCAGCCTGGGAAAGTACCTGGCTGCACTGCAGAAGAAAGAGGTGGAGCTGTCATGCTGCCTGCAGGACAGCAGGCAGCTGCTGCAGAGCAGGAGCATCAGGGACTCGAGTGTCTTGCAGAAGAGGCTGCTTGCGTGATCTCCGCACACCCACACCGGAAGCAGGTAAACTGTGAAAAGGGCCTCAAATATCTAGAAAACCCAAATTATATTTATTAGAAATTTGGGAAGAAGATACTACTTTGGAAAAGAAACAACATAAATTGGTCCAACATATGCTGTTAGCAGCAAGACTGATATAGAATCATAGAATCATAGAAATTCAGAGTTGGAAGAGACCACACAGGCCATCCAGTCCAACCCCCTGCCATGCAGGAACACCCTCAAATCAATCCCGACAGATGGCCATCAAGCCTCTGCTTAAAAACCTCCAAGGAAGGAGACTCCACTACACTCCGAGGCAACAGATTCCACTGCCGGACAGCCCTGACTGTCAGGAAGTTCTTCCTGAGGTTCAGGTGGAATCTCCTTTCCTGCAGCTTGAATCCATTGCTCCTTGTCCTGGTCTCTGGAGCAGCAGAAAACAAGCCCCCTCCTTCCTCTACGTGGCATCCCTTCAAATATTTAAACATGGCTATCATGTCCCCTCTTAACCTCCTCTTCTGCAGACTAAACATACCCAGCTCTCTAAGTCTATCCTCATAGGGCATGGCTTCCAGGCCTCTCACCATTTTGGTCGCCCTCCTCTGGACTTGCGCCAGCTTGTCAATATCCTTCTTGAATTGGGGTGCCCAGAACTGGACACAGTATTCAAGATGGGGTCTAACCAAAGCAGAGTAGAGTGGTACCAGTACCTCCCTCGATCTAGACACCATACTCCTATTGATGCAGCCGAGAATTGCATTGGCTTTCTTGGCTGTCGCATCACACTGCTGACTCATGTTCAGCTTGTGGTCTATGAAGACTCCTAGATCCCTTTCACACGTACTGCTATCCAGCCATGTGTCCCCCATCCTATATTTCTGTATTCCATTATTTCTGCCTAAGTGTAGGACCTTACATTTCTCTCTGTTGAATTTCATTTTGTTCGCCCTGGCCCAGCTCTCCAATCTATCCAGGTCATTTTGAATTTTGATCCTGTCCTCTGGTGTATTAGCAACCCCTCCCAATTTGGTATCATCTGCAAATTTGATGAGCATGCCCTCTATTCCTTCATCCAAGTCATTGATAAAAATATTGAATGGCACTGGGTCTAGGACAGAACCCTGTAGCACCCTACTGGGCCAGAGGGGAAACAGACTTACTTACAGTGGATGAGTGGCTAAGTCGATTGATGGAATAGTTGAAATGGACAATCTAACATACATGTTAAAAGGCAAAGTTCAAAATGAATTTGCATTTGTATAGAAATTGTTGATTGATTTTTTTAAAGAAGAATGAAGATGATCTAATGACTATAACTTTTCAAAGTTAAAATTTTAAATTTTACGTTATTACATAAGAAGTGTGAAACCACAATTTAAAGTCGTATTCTGTTTGTTGCTTGAATAGATTATTCTTATTACTTTTTAGTTGGATGGTGATTATTATTAATTATGGATGTTTATTACTATCTTATTGATTAAGGATCATCAGTATTATTAATTAGTAATATTTAGTTAAAGGGTTACTGTTATAGAATAATAAGATATTATTGGAATCAAATATAGATTAGAATATAGAACTTGAATATAGAATAGGTTAAGAGTTATTTAGCTTGTTAATTTAACTAATTTGAATATATGTAAGTGGATAAGTAATTAACCAAGTTAACTTGGTAAATAATCATAATGACAGATGATGATGACAGGTGATAAGTGTTTAAGGATATCTGATCACTAGCAACTATTAGTTTTTTGGGTTTTTTTTAAGATTGAATTAATACTTAGGTGTAAGCGTTCAAGTACAATATTAAGTACAATGGACTGTATACAATAGGATGAGAACCAACTTTTTTAGTCATTTATGGTAATGTAGTTTTGTAGTTGTAATTATATGATTTTTTAAAAATGGACTGTTAGTATAATTAGTATTGTTAGTATTGTTTGTATTGATAATTTGTGTTTTAATTTCTATTTTGATTTTGTCTGAAATTTGTGTAGATTGTATTTGTTTTGCTTTTCTCTTATTGTTTTTAGTGTTTTGTTTGTGTTGAATAAAATAAATTTTTATTTAAAAATGATCACATATTGAATGCCTGCCAAAATAAAAAGTATCTTTGTTTCTCTACAGAAATAAGGCAGGGAGGGTGCCAGTCTGACTTCTCTGGGAAGGGAGTTCCAGAGCTGGGAGTAGCCACTGAAAATGCCCTCTCACACTTCCGGGTTAATGGTGGACTGAGCGGTTGGGCATCGTCAAAGCTGCTGAGCGAAATCACCCAGCGTGGATCAGCCGGCAAGAGAAAGAACACTGGACACCAGCCAGTCACCCCCCCCGGTAAAGGGGGTGCAGAGAGTCTCGAAGGGGGCTCACAGAAACCTCATCGGACGTCAAGAAGCAGCAGATTGGAGGATCGCTGAATCGGGGAGCAGAGACGAGGAAGGAGCCACAGAGATTCCACGGCCACGCCGGGCAGCCTATTTGATAAAGGCAGAAGGAACGCCGTAACCTTTTTTTAAAAGAACTTGTGAGTAAAGTATAAGAAGGATAGCAACTAAAACTAACTCTTGTGAGGACTGGAAATTTATCTCAAGATTAACGGACTCTGCCAATAATTAATATATCGTGAGAAGGAAGAACAATTTTAATGGCTTAAAAATTAATATGTGATTGGATTTACAAAGTTGATTAAAGTACACTGCGAACTTGGATAACTGGACTTTAAAAGTTTAAGACTTTAAAACCTTAGACTCTTTTTGCATGGGATTCCTCTCGTGAAATAGCCCCGTGTGCCTCGCGGGAGTGGGAGCGTTGCTCTGCACGATGCACTCCCACTTCTGCGGCGCTCACGGGACTGAAGCTGCACTCACACGTATTTTTTTATTTTCGGCTTGCAGCCAAAAATAAACGGTGCTCGCACAAGGCTCCCGGCGGCATCTCGCACTTACCAGATTGTGGAGTGCCGTTGCAGGTGGGCCTCTCGTGCTTCCTCTCCGCTTCTGCCCCCAGCGCCGCCTACAGCTCCCAGGGAGCGCTGCGGAAGCTGGGGGCGTGGCTAAAGAGCGCCCGTAGTGGAAGAAGATGCCAGATGCAGTAAGGGGGGGAAGCAGTGGTGTTTCGGGAGAGGGTTGTTGCTTGAGCCGCTCTTCTCCCTTGCGCAAGTGCTGGCGCTGCGAAAAGGGCCTTAAATGAATTAATTTTAAAACTGTGCTAAGTGAATTAAACATATAAAATGTATAAATAATGAAGTAGAATTATCCGTATTTGGGAAATACACCAGAACTGTCCTAAATACAAAGGGAAATTACTGAAGAATCAAACGTTAATGGAATCGAAAGCTAGTAATAAATAAGAATAGTGCTGTATGAACTAAATGTACTACTCTGAACTCTGGAGCTTAATGGATTTTGCTTTTCTTAATATACAGATGGACTTATAAACTTGAACTGTGTGGTTGAAAGGAACTTTGTTTCAAGAGCAGCGGGAAGAAGCTCAGGCGACGGTATTGGAGTGACGGAGAGAGATAGTAAAAGTGGGAAAGACTATAAAACAATTAATTTGGATAAACCAACTCTGGGCTGGTTATTTTTGGATCTTTAAGATCGGTTAAGAATCAGTTTTGTTAATCTGGACTTTGACCAGAAACAAGAATGGAAAGCTTGAAACCTGGATGTTGAAACGAGGGAACAGACACAAGATACAACTCGAATGTTGAGAAAGAAGCGACAGGAGAAGAGATAACTGTATTTGATAGTATTTGATAGAGTATTGGAAGTTTATGTGATAGATTATAAGTTGAAATCTTGGATAGTTTTTGGCAAAGCTTGTCTGATTGGTGATTAATGTAAAACATAGCGGGCATTATATGGTACAGTAAATAGCTGAAAGCAATGGAAAAGAACAGTCTGTAGCTGGGGAAAGTGGGAGGAAGGATACCTCCAAGGTCTAACAGAAAAGGGTGTTGGACAAATTGACCTTGAGCAGGGATTAGACTTTCATAGAACATAAAAAAAAGGACATTGAAAAGAGTTGTATGGGAACACCATCTAGTGGTTTAACATAGATATTACAATATATTATATATAATAAAGAATACTCGAAAGAGAAGATTGGAAGGAGTTGAATGGGAGATAACTGATTGTGATTTATAGGGGTAAACAAATAGAACATTATTAAATATATTCCTGAAAGCTAGACTGATATATATATATATATATATATATATATATATATATATTAGTATTAATAATAATTAATTGAAATTGTCTGATTATATATATATATATAATATTTCGATAGTGTTTGAGATTGATTTGTTGAATTGTTTACTAATTTATATTTATGTCTTAATATAAATATAATATAAATATAAGAATATAAGTATATAAGAGCACTTAATAGATAAGACTGCATATAAGATTGTATAAAATTGTTTAAAATTATTTCACTATTAATTACTTAACTAAAAAGAAAATGATATATGTAGAGAAGCTGGTTGTAATATAAGTGAATAGAACTACTAAGAATTTAAGAGACATAATTATATTGAATTCGAAGAAATATTGAGTAACAATAGTTCTATAAGTAAAATTAAGCAACAGTAGTTGGAATTGAATATAGCTTGACACCTAATTGGAATTTGAAGGAACAAATGAAGATGACTATTAGGAAGAAAACCACCACACAAACGTAACCTCAAATAGTTACAGAAAGAAGGCCATCATTGGAGCAACCACCACAAACTGTCAACATTGGACTACAGATATTAGAGGAGTTGAAAAATTTCAAACAAGAGATAAGACAGGAACTTAAGGATACAAATAAAGCTGGAATACTGGGAGAAAAGTTGGAGAGACACTCAAAAATGTACTTTGGCACAAAATTTGAAAGAGAATCATTTTAAAATACTGTACAGTTGTTACTTGGACCCAGACAAGTTGAGTAAAATGTATAAAACGAATGCAAAAAAAAAAAAAAAAGCTGGAAATGTAAAGAAGAAAATGGTACGTTTTATCATATGTGGTGGCAATGTCTGGAAACAAGGAAATTTTGGGGAAAGAAATCATAAAAGCATGACGGAGATCTTACAAATAATTATACCAATGTCACCAGAGATATCTTTATTACACATGACACACCAGGTGGATAGAGCTTACATAAAACATAAAGATGCAATATTATACATGGTCACAGCACCTAGAATAATATTTGCAAAACATTGGAAAAGAGATAAAATACCAGAATTGGAAGAATGGTTGAATAAACTCTGAGAACTGGCAACATGTGGTGGTCTAACTAGAACAATGAGAGGAGAGAGGAAAAGCACTAGAGTAAGAGAAATGGAGGCAGTGAAACAATATATCGAAAGCAACTGGACCCAACTATGTCAAGGAGAGGAGGAAGAATGAAAAGAAAACAAGTAAAGACAGACAGTTAGCAAAATAGTCAAATAAATCTAAATAATATCAATACTCAGGCAAGTCAACAAAAATAAAGTTAAAGTGGATGTAGCGGAAAATGAAACTTTAAATATTCAAACAAGAGGAAGTAGGAAGTTAACTTGAAACGACAGGGAAAAAGGAATAGGATCAAATTAAGAAATTCAAAAGTAAAAGGTTGGTATAGCCATGTATGATATGATTAAGAATAAGAATATTTAAATAATAAAATAGAAGATCCTAACCTATGACAATAAGGTTACAAGAAACAAATGTAAAAATTGAAATGTAAGTATTGAAAACTGTACAAATTTACTGATTTGATCATTGATGTATTGATGTATCTATACAAGACAGAATTTTATATATTGTAAATATTAATATGTCTAGAAGATAATTGACGCTTGTAAGGATGAAGGTTTTATAAAAAATAATAATAAAAAAAAGAAAAAAAAGAAAATGCCCTCTTCCATGTTCTACCAGATGTGGGTGGTAGGACAGAGAGAAGGGTCTCTTCAGGAGATCTCAAAGCCTAGGCTGGTGTGTAAGGGAAAATGCAGTAGTCATAGCATAAAACAATGAAATATAAACATGTACGTTTTCTAACACAAAACATTCTGAAAATCACTTCTTGACTGCCATAGTCGGTATTATTTCATAGTCAGAGAGATGTCCAGAGGTCAGCTTTCAGTCTGGAAGTATATTTTAATGGTGGAGGGAGGGGTGCTAGCCCATCTGCAAATAAGTAACCCATTCTTCAATAGCTATCTTCCAATCTTGTGTCTCGTATTTCATCTTCAAGGACACACTGGCCTCATTACTGTGGCTTTCCACGAGTACGAAATTCTATCACTGCATCCATGAACCAAAGATGGTCAGCCTTTACATCCCAGACCATTTACATCCCTTTCTTTGCTTCTGGAGCTCCAAAACATGCAAAGAATATTGTCCCATTTATATTCTTCTCTTAGGCTTCCCATAGGCAACAGATTGATCTGAGTGCAAATAGAAAATTAAACCAGAAAGGACTTTAGTAAGATCCAGTATTGCTCTTTATATGTTGTTGATTTTATGTTTGTTTGTCCATTGGTCACAGTGCAAATCAACACCAGCAACTTCCATATCCCATCCCATTATATCTGGAAAGGTTCCCTGACCTTTCAAACAGAACTTTTGGCCAGTAGAAATATGAGAAGATGGAAGGGACAGGAAATATTGTTTTCTGTGACCCACCCGGGGATCAGACTTGGCATTTAGGGTTGTGAGAGAGGAGTCTAGAAAGTAAAAAGGTGTTACCATCCCTTATATCCCCAATCCTGCAGGGTGACAAAATTGGTTAGCAATACCATTTCATAAAACTGGGCACTTATAGCTGGGAAACATGTGGTAGCAAGACACTGGCTGTAAGCAATTGCTAAATCAGCATGGATGGGCCATGAGTTCAAGAGGATTAGACAGAAATCCCTGATGTTAATGGGTTTGGGATAGCCCTCTCAACAACCTGACCTCCAGAAACAATAATAGGTGAAGCTGCCCAGGTACAGCAGGCAAGCACCCTTGCTCCGTGCATTTCCTACAGAGACCTTCTCCATTCACCCTACCTAGTCAAGACACTAAGAGTCTGTTAGGACTCCCGTTGATAGTCTGTCACTTAATGTTAAGACAATCAGCCTGTTTTGCTCCTTTTTTGTTTGCTCTGTGGGAAAGCCCTTAACATGCACCACTTCAGGGAAAGAAATATGGGTATAAAAATCCCAATTCCAGCCCACATAATTTGCTAGCACTTTGGGTGTCATGCGGCACTCCAGTTTCCTGTTCCTCCATGCTGCCCTCAAACTCTTGTTTCAGCTACTCTTTGTTAATCTTCTGCTCCAGAACTAGTAAATATCACCCATCCAAAATCTCTCTCTATCCAACCTTTCTTGCCTTTTCCTATAACAGCCTTGTATAGTTTGTGCAGTTGCTTGATTTCTTGTGTATCTATTAATTCCAATAAAATACTCTCTTAACTTTTAACTGGAGTCATCTTTACATTTAGTACTGGTATACACAGGTGAAAAGATGAGAAGATCTGGACATTACCCTCTTCTCACAGGCCTCCTTTGATCTAATAATTCCCCAAATTATAAGGAGATGCTGACACTTCTGGTAAATCCCAAGGTCCCTCCCCTTTTAGGGTAAAAAGGGAGGGTGTGATTTTTTGAAAAAAAAAATCTGAGGAACATTGATATAAACAGTCGCCAATAACACTTTCCCCAACACTGTCAGAATTCACAGCCTTTCTTCCCAATTGCATGTAAATACCTAAATACTATAAAATTGTGGTGAATCCCAATTTAGGAGAAAAAATTACAAAGAAAAACATGTCCGTAGTGCAGAACTATGCGTTGAAAAGTTTATTTGAGTAAGAAGGCAAAGAACATGGATGAGAGGAGTTCCAATAGTGTTTTCTTATAAGACACACTGTTCTCCAGAGAGTTAGATCTCAAGAAACCAAAAAGGTTTTAAATGACTCTCCTTGCCATGCATGAGACAATAACTTGCTGAGGGAAATTCAGTCTCTATGATGCATTTCTGGTAGGCAAAAAGAGGGCTAGACATTCTGTAGCAATTTCAATAAGTGTTTGGATGTGATGCTAAATGGACTCATGTTTTATCATGCCCAAATGGAAGCTGGAGGGGAAGGCTGCCACTTCCATTACAAATGATTGTTTCAAGTTGTTTCAGCTATTCAAGCATGGGTAAGTTTTATCAAATTTTGTCATATTGCAGAGTTATTTATCCTTTCCCCCCTTTTCTACCATCTCTCTTTACACCTCAAATCACCTTCTTGATTTATAAAACAGCCCTTTTTGGAAGTGCATTCTACTGTAAGAAGCCTTTCTTCCCCTAGTTATTTAACAGAATAAAGTAATCTTTGCACCATCACATTGCTTGGAATTACTCCTAACAAATAATAATGTACTTTCAACTGCTTTCTTTTTCACAGTGCAATTGCAACAAGTTTAGTCAAATTATACCTGCAACTCTCACTGCTTAAGCATGTTTCATAGTATGTCAGCATCTTGTAATGTTCTGATTTTTTTTTCCTTGAAAAAGTACTGACTAAAAAGTGAAGCTGAAATCCTGTTGGTGTCTTACACCTGAGTAAGTTCCCTTTTCTGGCCAAGGGGCAACAAGTGTATTCATTGTCACTTTGGAGAACCGTTCAGTTCATGGGTACATAGGTGGAGTTTCATAAGTGTAAATATTATGCAATTTTGCATGAAGTTTAAGTATTTCTAAGAGCCTTCAATTGTACCACTTTCTTCACTGGGATTGAAGAAACAGCCACAATGCACAATCTGACATATAGCAAAAAGGTAGTGTGGCATAATAACCACATAACTGCAGGTGTGTAGATTTATACTGTCAAAAACAATCTCTTGGTGTTATTCTTTAAAAGCAAGTAATCAAAGGGAGAAGCCTATCTAAATGTATATTATCTTGCATATACATAGATCCCTCATCTCTATCTCCATTTTTTGTCAAATGTTTTGACCTAAGAGGTTGCTGACTGGACTGAGCTTCTCAGCATACAATTATATATATGCATGTTCCCCTTTTGAGCATGTTTAAACATCAGGGGCAGGACTGATGGATCCACTCTATTCTGCATGCATGTGCTATGTGCATTTCATATCTATATTATCCATGAATGTAATCCTAACTACTGAAACTATTGGAAATGTCATTTTGGGGTTTGGTACATGACAGTGAGAAAGCCCACTGAGAGGAAAAAAAATACACTACTATATTTTTGCACATTTCAAAACTGTTTTCAAGAATTTTATTATGGATATTTTTTTCTGTAACATTTTTCACCATATTTATTAATGCAAGATGGGAAAGGTGCCAGAATTTTTATAATCTCACTCACTTGGGAGAATGATTTTGAGTGCTTTATTCTTGTGTGCTAAAGCAAAAGAAGAGAAGGCTGCCATCCCTGATTCTAAGGCAGTACATAATGAAGGCTGTGGCTGCTACCAAGTGAAGTGAAGAAGGGACTATGTAAGCTCATGTTGCATGTATGTGCATGTTTATGTATGTGTCATCAAGTCTCATATCAATTTATGATGACCCCATTAAATTTCATAGCATTTTCACAGGCAAGCAATATACAGACATGGTTTTGCCAATTCCTTCATCTGACAAATAGCATATAATACTATTGGTATCCACTGGCAGTTTTCCAGCTAAGTACTAACCAGAGTTACCCCTGCTTACTTCTAAAGTCATATAGACTTTGGTGTCTTTAGAGTCATGATGTACCACTACTTAAAGGAATGGACCGGCTGACTATGAAATATGTCATTTTAATACCAAAATAAATTTAAACTATCACAAAATTAAAACCAGTTAAAAAAACACTGAGCATTTTAAAGAAAAAAAATGATATAATTCCAGCACATTATGCAAGACTTGTTTCCCCTAAAGAATTAATTTTCAAGGCCCTGCCTCTGGAAAGACAGTAAAGAGTGTGCCGGTCTAACTTGTTTCCGAAGAGAGTTCCAGAGTCTGGAAGAAGTCATGGAAAAGACTCTGACCTGTGTTCCCAGCAACCACAGAAAACATCCATATTCCAACCATGTTCTTAAATCCATATTTTATAACTAGTCTAGGAATCTCTGCTTTTGTTTCTTCCAGTGGTCAAGGCCCATGATGTGGTAACTCGAGACACGATTTCTCAGAGGCATGATCGTATTTACAGAACATCCTTTTAAAGTGTGGTTTGGTCGTCATATTGTTGATTTTCACATAATAAGTGAAAACCTACTTTCTAATTCAGACCTTGAAATGTAACTTGGCACTGGGACCCTCATATTCTAAAAATGTTTATATTGGAATATATTTCTAGTAAAGTTTTATAGCTGATATTTTAAAACATGTGTATACTCCTTAACTCTGGAGGGTGGTCGCATTTTCCTGACAACTCTGGCCTTACCCATTGTTGTCTTTGGTTTTGGACTGCTGTTTTAGACAATTCCAGAGCATTTATTTATCAGTGATAGATATTATTGATTGAAACAACATATAGGATGTTATGCATTTGACTTCAGTTTTCCCAATGAAACAACCAACTTCAAATGTTTGTCCACAAATTACTTTAAGAAAAGGACAGCACGGCCCTAATTCAATGTTAAATCATAGGGGATCCTCTCAAAATTTATTAGGAGAAAAGAAATAGTACACTGTATTAGTAAAGGCTTCTCATCTTCTTCCTCATACAGGTAGTTTGTAAAGTCTAAAGACAACATGAAGAATCTCACTTCTGTGTCCACTTTTCTGCTACTCCAGTTCTCAGACATCCGAGAGTTACAGTTGTTACACTTCTTCATGTTCTTAGCCCTGTACCTGGTGGCACTGACAGGGAATCTTCTCATCATCATGACAGTTGCCCTTGATCACCACTTGCACACTCCTATGTACTTCTTCTTATTTAATTTGGCCATGATTGACCTTGGAACCATTTCAGTGATTGCACCAAAGTCTATGGCTATGTCTCTCAAGGATGATAGGACAATTTCTTATTCTGGGTGTGTTGCTCAAGTTTTCTTTTTCTTCTTCTTTGCATCATTGGATGTAATTGTGCTAACTGTAATGGCACATGATCGCTATGTTGCAATTTGTAACCCATTCCAGTATGAGAAAATTATGCATAACGGAGCCTATTTTCAGATGGTAGCCATTGGGTGGATTGCTTGCCTTATCAATGCTGCATTACACACAGCTGGCACCTTTGCAATCATCTTCTGTTCTAATATTGTTAACCAATTTTTTTGTGAACTCCCACAGTTACTAAAACTCTCCTGCTCTGACAGTTATCTAGTGGAAGTTGGGCTTCTTCTAGTAAGCTGTGGTGCAGTAATAGGATGCTTTATCTTTATCATTGCAACATATATTCAGGTCTTTACCGCTGTTCTTAGAATTCCTTCTGTTCATGGTCAGAAAAAAGCCCTCTCCACTTGTATTCCTCACCTCACCGTTGTTTCCATTTTTATATTAAGTGGCATCTTTGCCTACGCAAGGTCTCCCAATGGTACTTCATCTAAACTTGATATAGCTTTTGCTGTGGTATATACTATAATTCCCCCCATGCTGAATCCATTCATTTACAGCATGAGAAACAAAGAGATCAAGACTGCTCTGTGGAAATTGTTAGATTTTATGACATATTCTAGAAGTATATTTAAAATTGTTCTATAAGAAAAGCATTTTATGATCTTTGTCAATGAATGATTGTTTAACATTACAATAAAACCACTGCAGAATAGAGCATATAGTAGTACTTTCACAGTTACTGCTTTTCTCACTCATCTGTCCTATTTTTAGTACCAGTTTTCTTTGTATCATCTTCTCTCACTGTGGCTGAGATGTGGCATTATTAATTTCACTCACATCACCTGAGCGGGGGGAAATCATACTGAGAACTTTCCAGATCCTTATCAAAATTGATACAAAACTTTTAAAATTCCAAGTTACATTTCATAGATTAGGATTGATCAGGAACATGCACATAACAGTGCAACAACATTGTTCCTTGCTAGCTCCTTATTCCAAAGTAGGGAAGATCTCTAACTGACTTGAGGCTGACACTCCAGAAATCATCAAATATAACTACAGCCCCCCTTGCAACTATGCTCATATGTGGTAGGACACTACAGAACTGACTCCACCGGAAGGACTGAAACAACAGATTTTCTGAGATGCTTTGAACAATAACATTTTGAACTTATAGTTGAAAAATGTGGAACTGAGGATGTTAAAGGGAGTGCTCATGTTTTTAAGAGAAGGAGAACAGTTATGTCCTGTGATACAATTATCTGACAAAGGGTTTGGGAGTGTTAACAAAAAATGGAATTTTGCATTCAACTTTTCCTGTCTTCCTTCTAATGAGTAGAAATAAAGATATTCCTGGCTCACTAAAAAATGTTGTTTTTGAAACTGGTCTTTTAAATTGTGGGGCTTCCCAATGAAAATGGCATTCTGCATTAATTTTTTCATCTACTTTCAATAGAAGTGAAAATTGATAGTGAGATATCATTCATTTGCATCCCTTTTCCAATACCTGCCCTACATTATTGGCTGCCAGTTGTAACAGGACAGAATACTTATTGTTAAAATGTCATTGGATGTCATTGTATCTGTTTCCAGTACAACATGCAGCGGAGAGAGGATTGAAATACATAGTGTGAGAGGATGGACATTCAACACAAGGCTGATGTTTTCAGTAGCAGTTCTGAGATATTTTTCAGATATTGTTAAAGTTGTACTGCCAAAGAAAGATGGATTTGGGAGAACTTAGTATGCTCTTCCAGAATCATACTTCTATGACCTTGTCCCTCCAATCTCTTACCTCTTAAACCCCATCCCATTTTTAGAGCGGACACATCTGAAGTTTGCGGAAGGAACTGGTGCCACCAATGCCTGCTCTAGGTGTTTTTATTCTTGGCATTTTCATCCCTGACTGAACAACCACTAATTACATGGAACAAAAATTAGGGGATAAATGTCTTTTACAATATCTTCAAGAACAAAGCTTCTTGGAAGGTGTCTTTGAGAAAAAAAATGGATTTAAGGAAAGCATAATCTCTCCCAGTGTAGGCTGTGCTCTATTCAGCCAAAAGTCATCTGTATGTGGTTTGCAGTAATTCTCTCTCTCTCTCTTTGTATGTATATATATATATATGTATATGTGTGTGTGTGTGTATGTATATCTATATCTATATCTATATCTATATATAGATATACCTACATACCTACCTACCTACGTATATCTGAGAAAAACTCAAAGTTGTCATTGGTGAAATGTAATAGATATAGCTATTCCCTACAGGAAGATGATTTTACTGTAAATGCTTCCCATATGGCTGTTAAGGATGAGGAGCCTGGTAGGCAAAAATGTAGACCCTCTCTGCACCTTACCTCTGTCCTGGTGGCATCCAGTGATGATAGAGGCAGCTGTTCTCTCGGGAAAGGAGCTTGGTGGAGTGCTCTCCTCTGCACTGGCTGCCTGTGGGAACTTGGAAGTGCAATGGCCATGCGTCTTCCTTCCAGAGCGCATCTGGGCACTGTCCTAAGTGGCACTGTGGTAGGAAATGCAGCCATTACACTTCCAGAACCTCCACAGCAAAGGTAAGTGTGGGTGCGTGGTGGGAGGGTGGTACAATCACCAGGGAAAAACTCATCAGTGATTTGCAGTGTGATCACTCTAACTAGGAACAAGAGAAGGACATGTCTGAGATGAAATTATGCATAAACATCGTCCAGGTTCTGTCCTTCTCTCATCCCCATGGTGAATTGGGTGCATCACAAGGAAAGAATCAAAGTTTTGTACTACAAGCATATAATATAAAGGGATTTGAAACCTGATAGTGAACAAACTTTGGAAACACCACACTTGGATGGACAACTGTATAAAGCCCAGCCTAGACATTTGCTTGAATCTGTGGAGGGCTAAGTGTGTACTGGGGATGTGAACACTGACATAAGCCCCACTCCATGCATTTCTCTACCCACCCACTCAGAGAACATCAGGCACTATGTAACTCACTCACAAAGATTTGCAGAGGGCTAGCAATCCTATCTGGATGATACATGACCCACTGACACTATGAAATTACAACACTTTGTTTCTACTTTAACTGCCATGGTTTTATCCTATGGAATCCTGAGATTTGCAATGTGAGGGGCACTTAATATTCCCAGCCAGAGCAATGCAGTGCTCCACCAAATTACAAACCCCAGGATTCCATAGGATGGAATTGTGCAAGCAGTTCAAGAGGCAGTCACATATGGATGGGGGGTGATGGGGGTGGTGAGCCTCCAGTGGCAACTTTTTAGTGGCTCTGAAGTTCCTTGCTTGCCCTCTTCCACATGCTGTAGCCCTGCCCCCCGTGTGTCATAGCCCTGCCCCCCGTGTGTCATAGCCCTGCCCCCCGTGTGTCATAGCCCCACCCCATCTGTCATAGCCCTATCCCATCCATCATAGCCATGCCTGTGTGCTGTAGGCACACACCCACGTACCATCGCCATGCCCTCACCCTGTAGCCACACCACTGTGCTGTAGTCACACCCCCATGCACCACAATCATGCCCCCTGCGTCATAGCCATGCTCCTGCCCCTCCGGTCCCTCTGCCTGCCCCCCCATGCACTCCAAGCTCTTCCACTGGCAAGTGGAATAATGCTCTGTCATTGCCTAGTGTGAATGGGGCCCCAGTAACAGAGCTCTTGTGATCACAAAGTCTGATACCCTCTAAACAGGTGTTAGGCACTTGCCCCACAATCCATGAACCTATTAAAATGAAACTTTACAGCTTTGTTTACCTTGTAAAAGGCGAACATAGCTGATAATAACCTGCATCTGACTGGTTCACCCCAACTGATCAGTTTTAAATGGTGAGTCAAAATGTATGAAAATCCCTTTGACTCAAAGTTAGGAATATCAGTATAACTGAGGGTATCTTCTAATTGTGCCTATGTGTGTGTGTGTGTTAAATATTTTTATTTTTTTTAAAAAGGTTATTGACAACTACATTTTTAAGAGCAATATTTAAAGAGATGTAGCATGAGAGGCAGCATGGTGTAGTCATTTGAGTGTAAGCCTACACTCGATTCCCTGCAATGGAAACCCACTGGGTGACCTTAGGTGCATCACACACTCTCAGTCTCACTAAATCCTGTGATAGGAGACAAATTTGTTTCATTTGTAAACTCTAGACAAAAGATTTCATACCTTCTAAAACTCGTTGGAGGAGAAGTGCTTCTACACGGGGTTGTGGTACATTTCAAAAAAATAAACACACACGCATGAGTACATTAATAAATACAAAAACCCCAAAGATATCATTGAATACCATCCATATAACTGAAAAAATATGCACAAGCATACAATAACACATGAGGAAAATGTGTATAAAATATATATCTGTTGAAAATGTGAAGAAATATGCAGAAATTCCTTTGGGAGAAGAAAAAAATAAGTCTCAAAATTTAACATGAAAGAACTTTGGGATGAGAGTTTAGGTGTGGGAGTTCACTTCTGTGTAATTAAAATGAGGATATTTTCTTTTCTCTAGTTATTATTCTGCTAGTTTTGCAAAAAAAAATTCTCAAAATGACAGAAACAATTTTTTGTTCTGTTCTGAATGAGATTCAAAATCTGAGATGCTTTGGGATGTCCACATGAGACCAACTATTTTCTTTCACTGCTATCCCCCTTAGTGCCTGATACTATGAGGCACTGTTTTTGATCTGGACATTGTGTGTAACCATAGTGACCAGTGGCTGATCATAGATTTTTCCACCATGGATCCATCTGATCCTACCATCTAGGTCAGTGGTTCTCAACCTGTGGGTCGTGACCCCTTTGCAGGTCAAACAACCCTTTCACAGGGGTCGCCTAAGACCATCGGAAAATACGTATTTCTGATGCTCTTAGGTTCCATTCCCTCCTCAGTGGTGGTGCGCAAGCGCAAGCCATGCGCTCGTGTCCTCCTGCCCCCTTTGGCGGGAGTGCATGCGGCCACAGTGTCACCACAGCAGGAGTGGTGGTGTGCAAGCACGAGCCACGCGCTCACATTCTCCTGTCCCCTGTTCAGAAGGGACTGAAATCGCTCCCCTTCTCTGCTACCGGAAGAACCTCCCATCTGACGGGCCAGCTTGGGGGGGCGGTGGCAGCACGGGGGGCAGGTGCCATCCACGCCACAGCCCCTGCCCCACTCGCCACGGAGGGTGGCGCTGCGGAAGGGCTGGGGGGTGCAGGGCGGTGCTTTTCCGGGGGGGGCAAGCTGTGCCTGGCGCAAAAGACAAAGGCGCTAGGATTCCTCTCCCCCAGCCAGGGTCGACACTCTGGAAACTTTTCCCACACTGCCCCCCCCAGCGGAAACAAGAGCGAAGCAGAAGCAGAGCCCGGGGGGGGTTCTCGGAGTTTTTTCCTGGGGGAGACGCACGGCTCCTCTTTCCCTCCCTGCCCGCCCCCCCCCGTTCCTGGCCAGCGAGGCGGCCTTTGCTGGGGGGGAGGCATTGTAAATAATAAATAAATAATTTTATGGTTGGGGGTGACCAAAACATGAGGAACTGTATTAAAGAGTTGCAGCATTAGCAAGGTTGAGAACCACTGATCTAGGCCATAGTCCATCAGCACATGTTGTGGCAGCAGTTTGCATGCATCAGTTCTGCACTGGTGGTTTACTTTAGGTACCAGGTGACCCTCCAGGTTTTATTGGAATGCATCTCCCATAAACCCTAACCAGAAAAGCCAACTGTGAGTGCTGAGGGGAGTGCAGTCCAGCAATATCTAGATGATCACATTTTCTCTTATCTATTTGCTGTACAAACCATAAATATAACATGTTGTGTCACCAAGACACTGCAACATTGTAGACATATCTTGATTTGTATGAGAATGAGAATACTTTATTTGTGACACATAACTATCAATCCAGCTATTCATTCTGCTATCATTATGCAGTCACTATGACTGCAACCAAGCATATATGGAGTTCCATTCACAGTTACATATATAAGCTAGACCATGTCTTCTTTGAAGGCTACCCCAAACCTAATAGTTTTGATAAGGCTGTTTTGATCTCCTTGTTTCTCATGCTGTAGATTATTGGATTTAACATGGGTGGAAAGATGGAGTAGATCACACTAATTATTAGATCCATACATGATGGAGCGTTAGAGGAAGGTGGCCTGAGATAAGCAAAGCACCCAGTAATTACTAAGGTGGAGAAGACAATGAGATGAGGAACGCAAGTAGAAAAGGCTTTTTGCCTACCCTCCACACAAGGGATACTCAAAACTACCATGAAGATGTGCACATATGTGACAATAATAAAGATGAAGCAGCCAGACACGATGCTAATACTTAACACAACAGCTCCTATCTCTATTAAGTGTAAGTTACTACAAACAAGTTTAAGTAACTGCGGGATTTCACAGAAGAACTGGTTGACAATGTTAGAGCAGAAGGGGATTGCAAAGGTACCACTGGTGTGTAACAATCCATAGAGAAAACCACTGATCCACGAAACAGCAACCATTTTGATACAGGTTCTCCGGTTCATCACAAGGTCATAGTGCAAAGGCTTGCAAATAGCAATGTACCGATCATATGCCATAACTGTGAGGAGGGAGATATCAGATGCTAGAAAGAAGAGGAAAAAAAAGACTTGTGCAACACACCCTGAATAAGAAATGTGCCTGGTATTCATGAGAGAATTGGACATGGATTTCGGGATAATGACTGAAATTTGACCAAGGTCTTGCATAGCCAAATTCATCAAAAAGAAGTGCATGGGTGTGTGCAAGTGATGGTCCAAAGCTACTACAATGATTATGAGAAGATTTCCAGTTACTGTTGCCAAGTAGAGTATCAGGAATACAAGAAACAGTACGATCTGTAGCTCTCGGACTTCTGAAAACTCTAAGAGTAGAAATTCCAACTCTGATGAGGTGTTCAGCATTGTGAACTCAACAGAAACTCTGCTGTGAATGTGAGAGAAAATAAAAATATAGTTAAAAAGTTACTGCCTAAGCTACTATTTAATTAAGATAGGCTATTTAAGTAAGATGAGGACAATAAGTGTATTTCTATTATGCTTATTTGAGCTGTATGTGAAAATACAAGATAGGAGAAAGCACAAAACCAAACCCTAGTACATAGATTGAATAAGTATGCATGCACATGTTTAACTGTCCAAGTCTGGAGGATTACAGTATTACGGAATCCATAGGCATAATCAACAGATACAGGAAACCCTCATCTTTTGACACCCTTTTATCTGACAACTTGCTTTTTGTGATACTGCCAAATTAAGGACAAGATCCATTAATTTGACGGAGGATCCAACTGTTTCACCTGTTCTTCTTGCTCACAGAGTCTTCCTTGGAACTGCTCACATGTGCACACTGCTTACAAAGTGAACTGAAATGGGGAGAAAAGCTGCTAAGCCAGCCAAGTGCGCAGTCAGTTGGTCCCAAGTAGCCTCAGTAAATCCTTCATGTTCCCTACTATACAGTACATTGGTTCTGCTTTTCAACCAAATCCATTTTCTGATAGTGGTTCAGTCTCTAAGCTGTCAGAGGAGTGGGGAAAGCCTGTACATTGAATATAGGCTTCTTGCTGAATTGGTACAGGAGTTTATTTATGTCCCACAAGCTCAACATCTTCCATTTCACTCCTTGTATCACTCCAATTTCTTCCACTGGAAATTACGTTTGTGGGAAAATGAAGCATGTTGCCCAATGCTTCTACAAAACTCACATTTATGACAGTGCCATTATGGAATGAATGGGAATTCATTCAGGGTAGGCATGCATACGATTGTGCTGTTAGAACATTTAACATCCCTGAAATGATTTTTCTTGCAATGGACATTTGCTGAAGCATGTGGAACAGAGACATTTTTGCTCTAGTTTAGTTTCTATGGTTAGCAGTCTATCAATCAACTACACTTCTTATTCTCTCTCCTCACTTTTATACTGCATAACACATCAGTCCTTTACCCACAAGAGATCTATAGGCTGGCACTGTAGAATTTATTCAGTGTGGGACATTGGCAAAAATACAACAAAAGAGGATTTCTTAAAAGCCATTTTGAAAAGCTAAAGTGAACATTTAATAAAGGTCCTGCTTTGTACATTTTTTTTAACCCAGGTAAAATCTGATTAATTTCAATTCTTCCCCTTCCACAGAAGTTATAGGCCACATTAATAC
Organism: Ctenosaura bakeri; assembly: GCA_948474755.1. Lineage (NCBI taxonomy): Eukaryota > Metazoa > Chordata > Lepidosauria > Squamata > Iguanidae > Ctenosaura > Ctenosaura bakeri. The sequence continues at coordinate 183,547 of CAOLHI010002684.1, read as the reverse complement.
ATGTAGGATAAAAAAAGGGGAAAACTTACAAATTCAAACAAGCTATTGTTTGTGAATACATTTGTTCAAATAGGACTTTCTAGTCCTAATCTTTCATTGTTCTGGATTACTTATATCTGTTATTTAGACCAATAGTTCTCCATGGTAGCTGTCCAGATATTTTAGACCTCAATTTCCAGAGTTTCTGATCATTCACCACACTGTCCACAGGCTCTGGGAATTGGATGTCCAAAATAGCTGGAGGAGCAAAGGTTCAGAACTGCTTCTTTAGACAATTGTTTCAGTTCTTTTCATAGATATCGGGCGATGGGGAGCAGAAAGAGAACCAGGGCAACCAACATAATGTCCTTGTACAGCTATTCTGCTGTTTCCTCCAATAGACTTTTATTTGTAGAAATCAGGGGGAAAAAAGAGGTGAGAAAACAGTATGTAATATAACACTTTATCAGTAATCCAATAAATCAATGTGAAAGAGACAAGACTGTGTTCTTGAATTGCAAGTATTTCATATCTAATAAAATTAGAATCCTAAACATGTCAACTCAAAGGCCAGACTGCTGATTTCAATACCACATATACCTACATTAATATGTACAAAATTTCAGCTCGGCAGTTAGCAAACTATTATTTTAATGATTTCTTTGTTATTTCAACTGCAATCCTGTACATGCAGGGAATAAATCCTAATAGATTCAATAGAACTTGTTTTGGCATTGACAAACATGAGCCTGCCCTGTTGTTCAATTAACTAAGAATGATTCCATGCTTTGGGTGGCTAAAATAATAAATATATCAATAAAGAATATCTACATTGTAACAAAACTCATTCCAAAATATTAAAGTGGTATAAACCAGCAGAGATATAAGGACAGCTGTTTCAACAATGATTAAAACCAAATATTTGAGACAATGCACAATTCAGGACAAAGACAGCATTTCCAGCAGCATAGAGATTCACTCTAGAAGACAATGCATTTTTAAAATTATTTTAATAGAATTCATTTTAGCCCAAACTGAACATGATGAGTTCAGTGGGCTAGGACAACATGTTTCAATATATATTAAATACTTTCCCACACTTTTTAAAAAATTTTAAAATTATCTTTGGCATATAAGTCTAACTCACCTCCAGTCACCGGTGTTCTGTTGCCCCAGAAAACCAAAACATTAAGCACAGAAGATAGAACTTCATAATTAAAAAGTGTGTGTGTGTGTGTGTCTTCAAGTCACCTGTCAACTTATGGAAACCCCATGAATTTTATTGCTTATCCTGGCACAGTATTCTCAGTGGTGATTTGCCTTTCCGTTCCTCTAAAATCTAGCCTAAAGACCCTGATACTCCTTTTATTGCTTACTAAACAGATCATGCAATCTACCATCTACAGCCACTTGAGAGCACTGTATAGCTCTCCAGACTGTCCCAAAACAGAAATACTCATTTGCTGAGATGGTTAAAATATGTACTATCAACACTATGTTAGTCTCCAGAGCCTGAAACAAACTGTAGGAGAGGGACTTGTTAGATAGTCATCTAATTGTGAAAATATTACTAGTTTAAGACAGTAACTTTGCATAGGTATTTGAGAAATTAATCATTCTGGACAAAATTCAAGAGTGTCATTTTTTTCTAGTACAATTAATATTGCACTTACAGGTGCCTAGTTCTGTTCTGCAAAGGGACAACTTCAATCTGTTTCCAGTTTTTCAACCAATTGTATGAACAATTGCACAAGCAATTCATTTGGTTGCACAAGTAGTAGTGTACCTAAGGACCATGAAAACAGATGCATTATCCTCAGAGATAGGATTTTTAGTAGAAAGAGTTTACTGCATTTAGCTACTGTCGCTAAAACCTCTACTGGTATGAAATCAAAAACCTCAATAGGTGATTTTATTCAATCCCCACCCCATCCCTGCTCTGAGCTTAAAGAGAGAAGGAAAAAACTGCATAATTTTTTTTTAAAAAACCATTCCAACAACACCTCTCTTCTTTACCCCCCCCCCACTTTTGCAATCTTACCTCTATAAACTTCTCGATCTTTTAGCTTCCTGCTAAGCCCCAGCAAACTTGTCAGGGAAAACAGATTCAACATTCAGTTTCCTGGGACAGATAAAGAGTCTTTATGCAGTGTCCAGTTTAGGACATGGGAGGAACAGATAGATGTAATGCAAACCAGACATTTTTCAAGCTACCACTGCTATTCATTCATTTAATTTCGTCTAAGCTTTGAATGAACTAAAACAGGCATCTCACACTATCTGATGCTGGAGACCATCAATTACTTTTCTACCCTAAAGTGCCAGAGACAGGTAGCACATTTGTGTCCTTTGGCTACAATTGTTTCTCTCTTTCCTGGAAGCTTGCCAGTCCACAGATCATCATTTTGAGTACCACTGAATGAAGTTATCATATTCTAACTACAAATAAAAATATACATATTTCTATGTTTTTTTTTTAAAAAATGGCTGAGAAAGTTAATATTTTGATTACTTTTCAGCCTTGTCGATCAGTGAACAACTTCATTCTTGAAGTAAGTAAACAGCTAAAGTCCAGCTTAACTCTATTCATCAAATTTTAAAATAAATTTGGTTAAGCTTTATTTTTTATTAGAAAAAGCATGTATGAGGCTTTAAGCTGACTGTTACCCTGAGGACATTTCTTTCAGCTGCCCCTAGATTGTAGAATGACCTGCCAGAAGAGATTCATCAGCTGCCTTTGTTTGAATCAGCAGTAAAGACCAGTCCCTTTGGGCAGATTATTTTTAAGTGATGGCTTTTAAAGTATTTCCTGGTGTATTTTAATGTGCATTGGTTTTATATGCCCTTTTAACTGTGTTAGGTTGTTTGTTGTAGTTCCCTGCCTCAATCCACAGGGAGAGGTAAGTGAGAAATCATCAACATCATCATCATCATCAGGTTCAGAATCAGATGCTGCTGCAGAAGCAAGAGAGAAGATGAAGACTTGGCACTGTTTCTGCCATGCACAATCATATCCATTTCATACAACTTTAACTGTCAGTGCTCCATCTTATGGGATTTATAGTTTCATGAAGTATTTGGAGGTCATCATAGACAGATGCTAGAACAGAGGCAAGAATTATGTGGTATTCCAAATATTGCTGAACTGCAGGTCCCAGCTTTCTTCACCATTAACTATGTTACCTTGGGTTTGTGGGAACTGCAATTCAACAACATCCTGCAAGTCCTACCCATTTTCTAGAACTCTTTTACCAAACTGCAAATCTCAGGAGGCCACACCTAGTAGCCAAAAGAACTGAAGTGGTATGAAGTTGATATAAATGTGTAGTGCAGATTCACTCTCAGTCAGTTGTCTCCTCAGCCTATGTTTCTTCCCCTACCCCCCTACCTCCATTCCCTGGATGTAATCTTTTCTACCATGTAAACCCTCAACTTTCCCAACAAGGCTGATGAATGAAAAAAGTATTCAGGGAGAAAATGGAGTCATCTTTGCATTCCTGAGTCTTACCTCCCCCATTCTCGTTTCCAAACACAAGAGCATCTGTACAGTCAAAGCTAATGGGCCCCAAGGTGAGCTTAGACAGCTCTAGGGGGTAAGTTTCTAAGTATAAAGCACTGTCTTGCCTAGTACTTTTCTAGTACTAGTACTTGCTTTCAGCAAAATGACCTGCAAAATACTGTGTTAATGTATATACTCAGGTATTCTTTGCTTTACGAGACTAGATGATTAAAAGACATGGACAAAATAAATGTCAAGAAATATGATGGCCTATCTATACATGCCAAGTAGATACATCTGTTGTTGTTGTTGTTGTTGCATGTCTTTAAGTTGTTTCCAACTTATGGTGACTCTAAGATGAACCTGTTGTGTTTTTTTCATGGCAAGATTTGTTCTGTGTGGAGTGTGCTTTTGTCTTTGTCAGAGGCTGAGAGAGTCTGACTTGCCCAGAGTCACCCAGTAGGTTTCTACGATCAAGTGGACATTGGAATTCTGATCTCTAGAATTACAGTCGAGCACTCAAACCACTACAGTAAACTGGATTTCTAGACAGATATACAGACAGATAACGTGGACTTCTCAAGAGATAAGCAGTGCATCACAAGGAGTCTATGAGTTTTCTTTCTTTTTATCTACAGGTAACATTACTTTTCACTCAATTTTTTGTTTGGAATCAGTGAGTATGCTTATGCTTGCCATATTCATGAATGTTACAATATCTGAATTGTTTCTCTTTTCTAACTCATTTCTAAAATTGTTTAATCAGAAGTAAACAACCAATGTTTAATGGGACTCATTTTCCAGTAAAGAGAATTTGGGTCTGGGAAAGCTTTTTCAGATGTAGTTCCATCAATGGCTGTCTGGATCCAATTTTATGTTTCAGATTGCACCTACTCATCATGGGATTTACTTAGAAGTAAGTCCTATGGTTCTTAATGGGTGTAGTTAGGATTATAGACATACTATGAAAGTTTATACCTGTTTACTTAGAAGTTGGCCAACTACATTTAGCTAAATTAATCCTCAGATCACATAGGATTGCAGCTTTTATAAACAATTTGAAGATCTCTTTAAATTCTTGCATTTTTATGCAAGGAAATGTCATTATGCTGCATGGGTTAGATTGTGACACAGACATCCTTAGAGGAGACTGCTTGAAATCAATGCAACATAAGTTAGTCATGACTACTTTAAGTCCCATTCACTTCTAGCAGTCTCCTCTAAGGATAACCATCAAGCTCTGTGCCCATATTATTTGTGATTCTCTTTGTTTCTACAGGTGTATGATATATAACCTATATATATATGTGTGTGTGTGTATAAAACATATGTATATGTGTATACATATACATAAAACATATATTATATATATTGTATGTTTTATGTATATTTTTATGAAACATATAAATTGTATATTTTATGAATATTTTATGTATATACATATTTTATTTTTTATGAAACATATAAAATATGAAACATATAAAATATGTTTATAAAATATATAAAATATGCTTCATCATAACTATATGTTTGTCCTACTGGTAGCTCCAGGCATTGAAAAAGAGATATAAATAGTATATCACTTGCTGCATGCAACAGCTAGTTCCAAATGGGCATGTATGAAAGACAATTGATCACCTTGATTCAATAGGGCCCAGATGAATATTGGAGATTTGCAGTAAACATCAGCATATATTCAGAGATCTTTTTTTCTTCATGCAAATCTCTGATGCTCAGAGTGATTACAATCTACAGAAACAGTTAGTTTGATGTTGTCAAAATTAGTTGGATATATAGAAATATAAGTTCTAATAATTTCAAAGGGAAGAGCACCATCCTAAGTGTGTTTGCTCAGAATCCTGTCCCATTTGATTTAGTGGGATTACTCCCAGATAAGTGTCCATAGGAATGTAAGTCCAACTAACTTATTGTAGACTCATCCCAATATGCAAATGATCACTTATTGCCCAGAATTATCTTTGCTAAAGTAAGAAAATTGCTTAATGCTCAGGCTAGGAGATGCAGTAATAAATCATTTTCTGGACGTTTCTGTACACTCTATTCAGTTTGTCAGCTCAATCCCAATGAGTCTTTCTCTACCAACAGATTATGCTGGTTCTTATATACATAGTACATTCTCTACAGAAAATTATTTTTTCAACAGAATAATAGCACTCCATACATATCTGATATCCAAAAGCAGGCAGTACAATATGCATATTATTAAATAGTCCCTCTCTCCCTCTTTCCCCCGCCACAGATAACAGGTATAAATTAGGGTTGCCAGAGTGAAAACTGGAGGTGGTTGCTGTACCTTTAATGGCTTTATAGAAGAAGGAATTTCAGCAGGTGTTGCTTGTTACCTGGATGTGTGTCAAGAAATTCTCTCTTCTATGCACCCATTAAAGGTACAGCAGCCATCTCCAGCAACTCTTAAATATAATCAAATAAAGAAGTAAATGTAATTCTTTATTTCCTCCTCACAGGAAAGACTTCTCATTAAAGGAAAATATGGCCAATAAAAGCAAAATTGCTGAGTTTCTCCTTCAAGGGATATCTGACAGCCAGGAATTACAGATTTTGCACTTTATATTGTTTTTAGCTATTTATTTAGCAGGACTCAGTGGGAATCTCTTCATTATCACAACTGTAGTCCTCAACCGCCACCTTCACAACCCCATGTATTTTTTCCTGGTGAATTTATCCATTGTTGATCTCGGCTCCATATCAGCCACCCTGCCTAAAGCAATGGTCAATTCTATCATGAACAGTCATTCCATTTCCTACGGTGAGTGTGCAACTCAAATGTTTTTCTTTCTCCTCTTCATGACGTCAGACTTTTCTCTTCTTACTGTCATGGCATATGACCGTTACAGAGCTATATGTGACCCTCTGCATTATGAGTCTCTGATGGACAAGAAAGCTTGTCTCAGAATGGCTGCTGGTGTCTGGATCAGTGGCCTTCTCAATGCGGCATTTCACACTGCAGGCACATTTTCCTTGAGTTTCTGCTCAAATATCATCCACCACTTGTTTTGTGAAATCCCACAGCTCCTCAAATTGTCCTGCTCTGACAGGTATGGAAGTGAATCTGTGTTCATTGCTGTGTCTGCATGTTTGGTCCTTGGGTGCTTTGTTTTTATCATTACCTCATATGTACAGATTTTTTCTGCAGTGATGAGGGTTCCTTCCATTCAGGGAAGACAAAAGGCCTTCTCTACTTGCATACCACATCTCATAGTAGTCTCCATGTTTGTTTTTTCTGGCACAATCACCTATCTCAGGTCAATCTCCAGGTCAGCCTCTGATCTGGACCTTGTTTCTGCTTTGCTTTATTCTGTATTGTCGCCAGTAACAAATCCTGTCATCTACAGCATGAGAAACAAAGACATAAAAGCAGCTTTCCAGTTGTTATTAAATGGTAAAACATCCTCCAAGAATCCTATTCCTTGCATACATCTGTTTTGGCAAAGGAAGAATTAATGTGAAAGGACATGAGGTTTATTTTTAACATTAAATAAAATTTGCTTGAAAATATCTAGACCATTGGTGTTTTTTTAGAAAGTGTGCTATGTTACATTTCTGTTACGAAAAAGAAATAGGAGATCTGCAATTCTTTTCATCAAATCGTTAATCTGTTGTTAAGACTTGGATCACACCAGCAGCAGTTAACCAATATCTTTTAAGGAAATCCTGACATTTTAGTTCTACTACGACAAAATTACAGGGTTGTACCGAAAGTAATGCCTGTCAGGTTGTAACTCCTTTATTAACAACATGAGGCATATGCAGCTACATGCATGCATAAAGTAACTCTTTGTGTACATGGTACTATTCAAAATAGACTCGACTAGTAGTGATGCATTTCTGCCACCTTTGAACGTCCTCATCAAATCCACTTTGGAAAAACTCTTTCAGGGACTCCCTGATCAATTGTCTGATAACATCTCCCACTTCGCCTACATCATTGAAGTGTTGTCCCTGAAGGCTTTCCTTCATCCAACCAAACAAGTAAAAGTCTTAGGGGCTATAATGCAGATGTGGCACTGCTGACCATCCCTTTTGTGCAAGAACCTGTGATATTGCTAATGAAATTGTGGGGTTGTTCATCATCATGGTGTAACTGGATTGTATCCAGCCATTTCTATGGTCTTTTCTTATGGACGGCTTCATGAAGTTTCTGGAGTGATGCAATGTAGCTGTCACTGTTTGTTGTCCCACACAAAGAAAATCATTCCTCCTTTTCATCTCAGAGAAAATACACCATAATCTTCTGTTCTGGCTTTTGTTCTGACCATTCTGTCTCCCTGTCTGCAGAGCTGGAGTGATGACAATCCATGAACTGATTCTTGGTCTCTGGGTCATGCTGGCGTGCCTAGGTCTCAGCACCAGTGAAAACATTCCTGAAAAGGGTATCAACAGTTCCGAACAAACATGCAGTCTCTTCTCTTTCAAATCAGTTATTACAGTAATTGATGAGGAACCCAATTGATACACATTTTTCTGTTCCAAAGTTGTGAATAATCTGCTTGACAGCACTGTGACAACAGTCAAGTTCCACAACAATCTTTTGGGCAATCATACACTAATCTCTAGGAATCATGTCACTCTGTTTTGGTTTTCATTGGTGTCTGCTGTCAATGGCCTTCCACTACCGGGTTTGTCTTCAACACTGGTTTTACCTTTAAACTTTTTCAACCTTCTTCACAAATTATTCTCATCAATTGTTGCCTCAACATACATATCTCTGAGCCTTCTGTGGATGTCAACAACAGTACATCCTTCTTTGTTCAAGAACTCAGAGACTGCTCTTTGTTTCTGCTTCATATCCATGGTTATACAACATCTAGAAATACAGAAATTATGTCAGTTTTCAGTAATAATTACTCTACCTAATGGTTCAATAGCATCACAATTGAGTAATAGCTTCAGAGAAAATAACAAATAGGCATTACTTTCAGTGCAAGCTTCATATGTGATTTTTCTTCTGTTGTCTGTTTTTTGTGAATTCATGAATATTTTGATGCTATGGAATTTCTTTAAGGATGTGCCTGTTAGTTAAGCTCACAAAAACTAATGCAATTTTTTCCACAAACAAAATGGGTCAATAAATAATTTAAAACTGATTATCTTAATAAGCTGTACTTATAGTAAGACCTATTCCAACCCTACACAATATGATTATGGCCTGCTATGTGACTTATAGATTGTGAAACACATAATTTATCTCTTTTATTCAGTCTCTCTCTCTCTGTCTCTGTCTCTGTGTATGTCTAAATTCAGAAAGATAGAGCATTTGAAAGATTTCTCAAACATCCAGTGAAGTTCCATTGTTAATTGGCATTAAGTTGGCTTCAGTTCATTCTAGAATTAATTTTCAAATTCCAAGTTAAATAATATTTAATTGATTTTTACTGGTTAGTTCCTACCTCTGTATATATGTACGTAGCAGTAAATTAAGTGAAAGATAAGCCTTGTCTCAGAGTTATGTCTGTTTAAAAAAATACAGTACACCAACAGTAACATTTATTTGTTGGGAGAATTAAAAGTAGTGAATTGATTGCTTGTTTAGAGATGGCCAAACCTTCACAAAGCATATTCTCTAAACTAACTCCAAACTAAGATATAATTGTTCACAGCTCATACTATGAATGTTGGAAAAATGATATCTCTTTGTCTCTCTGTCTGTCTATCTATCCATCCATCCATCCATCTATCTAGTTTCTCAGAATAAATTAAACAGACATTTATATCTACACACAGACAACGTGGATTTAACAAGATTACTATGTTACATACCTTCAGACCATGGATCTCTTGTGAAAGAACATGCCTCTTATTTGTGTTTGGCAGTGTTTGGTTGATGGTTTTATTTCCTTACAATAAAATTGTTCTCCATATCTTTGAAAAATGAGAGTTTTCACACAATTGTTTTGCCTAATTAACTTTAATTTAATTTAGAATTTTTCCAAATAAGAATGTATTATAAAGGATGTTTATGCAGTGGCAGAGCTTGGGGAGGGCAGGAGGGGGCAGAGCCATGATGTGTGGGGATGTGGCCATGGTGTGTGGCCGTGGGATGTGGGATGTGGCCATGGTGCATGGGGATGTGGCTATGAGCCGGGATGCCCTAAAGCATTGCCCCCCCATCCCTACGCAACTGCGTTTATGATAACTAGCTTCATTCAGGGCTTGTTCTAGGCTCTACAAGAATCTTGAGGTAAAGACTACCCTGGTGCCCCACTTCTCCATGGTGTTTCTAAGCAGAGAGAGGTAGCTACATCTGGGCACCATTTCAATCTTTTATAATGTTTGAGGAAATATTGGAAATGAGACTCAAAGTGGGTAGGATCAGGCTCTGCTGGTACCCTGGAACATACCAAAGAAAACTGAATTCTGACTACATTACTGCATCTGACTGCTGCATACATCTCAATTTTGGCCTAATTATGTGTTACACATCTTTTGTTAGTAAAATTTGTAGGGAAACTGCCGTACCAAACAGAGTAGCAAATATCATTCAAATTTCTTTTGGAGAAGTCATATATTTTTAGGTTGTTACTGAACTTTTCAAAAAGTTAAATTCATAGTAAGCTTTGGAACTACTGCTGAAATAAAACATGCAAGGGAAATTTGGGGGAAATTAAATGGTTGCCAATAAGATATAGAATACCTCCCTGATGGTATGAAATGGAGCTAGCTAACTATGGAGCTAGCTTGAGTCTCCTTGTGTGACAGAATCTTAGGTTTCCAGAGATTTATAGATAATCTAATCTTACTCCTGCTTAATGTTGGAAGTCCAGAGCTACAGCATCTCTAACATAGGGTTATCCAGCCTCTGCAGGAGACTCCCAGTGAGTGAATGTCCACCTCTCTGTAACTAATTGTTTTGTTTTGTTTATGGTGAAAGTACTATTACTGTCAACATATTTCTTCTAATGGTCAGTTGAAATCTATCTTCTTGTTACTTAATTTTACACCAAAATATAGGTGCCACAAAGGCCAATCTGTGATGCCAATACCCCCTTGGAAAGGTGGAGAATTAATTAGCTCAAAATTAGGAGGCTAACAAGAGGGGGGCAACTTACTGAGATCTTGCTACAATGTTCATGAGTTCACACAGGAAAAGAACCAGCCAGAGATTAAAAAGTAAGCTAAAAATATATTTTATTGAGGGGAATTCACTCATGCATGCACACAAGATACACACAATCACACTTTCACACAAGAGCTAACTGAAGGGGAAAGGGAGGAAAAAATATGTATAGAGAGGCTGAGGGGTTTGAGGGGATTTATAATTACTAGTTCAGAAGGGTAATGAAGATGTTAAAATGTGACTTAGGCTTCTGTCTAAGGGCAGGCCAGATCAGAATTCAGAGTGACATAGTGGTGTCCAACATTTCATCTGACTGCATCTGAAGTCTCAAAACCAAGGGTTTATATATTATATTTTACTACCTGAAGGATGTGAGTTAATTGCTCTCCCAGCCTGGTGGACAATGGGAGTTGCAACACAGATAATGGACTATCAACCCACTAATATTTGCAGTGTTTGAATGACAAAGACATGATGACTGTTGTAATAGCTTTGTATTGTGGGTGCTATAAGGCAAGAGGAAGGAGTCCAGGTGTCAATCAGTGTCCTATTGGGCTTTTCCCAATTGTGTTCCCTGGAAAGACATTCAGCTTCTACTTAAGCCAATCATCCACAGGAACAACAGCTACTGCCTGGCAAATAACCTAATCTCACTTAGAGGGTGTTTAGGTTGACTAGCCTCTTTTTCTCACGTTTATGGTCAGATTCTTCCTTCACTTGGTTTGACCTCTCAGTCACCTCACAGTCTTGAATTTGATATCAGAGCCAATGAATACAGTCACCAATTAAATTAGATGCCAACTAGATATGGTGCCTATCCAAACCATTCTGATATCGGGGAATCCCAAAGCGAAGGCTTACATTAAGCATATTAGACCTAGTCCTGTTCTTTAGGACATAACAATAAATCAATTGACAGCCACTGAGGTACTAAAAGTGTACTATTACATCTTAAGTTGCATCTTCTTCAGCCTTAATGTCACCATTTTATTCCTCTGATCCCGTTCCATTTTTTTTTCTACTTGCTTTTACATTCATATTTTTATTTACTAGCTAGGGCACATTTCCACTTCTTTTAGCCTCTGTTCATACCCAGTGAGCTTCATTCCAATCCAAATATTAATACAATGTCCAGCTGCATCTTCCACTGTTTACAAAACATCATACATTGGGTAGGGATCTTTTGGATAGTCTAAATTGGTGAAGCCTCCATCTTTTAAGCCCCCTTGGGTCCTATGTCAGAAGAAAAGTGGGATATTAATTAATTACATGAATGAATGAATGGTTCAAGCAGGCTTTTAATGACTAATTGCTTGAAGGACTCTTTTTGTGGGAGTGGGTGGGTACTCTAGTTTTATCTTTTCTATGTTTTAATGATTTGATATTTATGATTTTAAAAAGTGGCAATTGTTTTAATTTTATTGCAATGTTTTTAGCCAATTTGTTTTTCTTGTTTGTTAGCCACCTGGGCTCCAACACCAAGACAAAGGCAGCATATATATAGTCAATCATCACTCACTCGTTCATCTCGGGTACACCTGCACCAAGTGCAAGCTGGTCACCTTCTTGGAGGAGAAGGTTCGCCAGCTGGAGGCACGAATTTCTGATCTCCATCTTATTAGGGAAGGGGAGGAGTTTTTGGATAGGGCAGAGATGACCTACCAGAAGACCGAATGCACGGAGGAGCTGCCAGATCAGGAAGTCACCACACTTTGCCGGGAAACGGAGGTTTGGGCGAATGTCACACGGAGGAGTAAAAGGACCAGGAAGGTAACAGAGACTCTTAGCATACACAATCGCTTCGAACTACTTGGCCTTATGAACAATGAGGAGCACCACGCGGAGGGAACAGAATGTCAACAAGAAGGAATCAAACTTCACCAACAGGGACTAGATCAACACTCCCAGCCTAAACAGAATGCCCAGGCAGTCCGAGTAGAACAGGTTCGCCGAGGAGCCCAGGACAAGTCTCAGAGGAGGCGAGTTCTGGTTGTTGGGGACTCTTTGCTAAGAGGAACTGAAACAGCAATCTGCAAAACGGACAAGCTCAATCGAGAAGTCTGTTGTCTTCCTGGGGCCAGGATCAACCACATAACGGAGAGGCTAACCAGGCTAGTCAAACCCACTGACTATAAGCCCCTCATTTTGGTTCATGTGGGAACCAATGACACTGCGAGGAGCAGCTTAAACCACATTGCAAAGGACTACGAGCGTATGGGGACCAAGCTTAAGGACCTTGGTGTGCAGGTGGTCATTTCGTCTCTCCTCCCTGTTCAAGGATACGGCGCATGTAGGGAAAGGGCAATAGTAGAGGTCAACAACTGGCTCCGCACATGGTGCCGCCAACAACGGTTTGGGTTTTTGGAACATGGCCTGAATTTCCATGAACATGGGCTTCTGGCGAGGGATGGACTGCACCTCACAAAACTGGGCAGGAATGTTTTTGCAAACAGTCTTGCAAGGAAGATTAAGAGGTCTTTAAACTAAGATCCACTGGGGAGGGAGACAATATTATTCAGGGCAAGGACTCAGAGAACACAGGGGGAAAAGGCCCAAATGATACTGGACAAGTAGTACAAGCGGCCAATGGCGGGAGGAGTAGAAACAATAGTACAGGACTTGCAGGAAGGGCCTGGGGACTTAAGTGTCTCTACACTAATGCAAGGAGTATGGGAAACAAGCAGGATGAGCTTGTACTCCTAGTACAAGAAAATAAATACGATTTGATAGGCATCACTGAGACCTGGTGGGATGAGTCTCATGATTGGAATATAGGAATAGAGGGGTATAGCCTATTTTGTAAAAATAGACCAAACAAGAAAGGAGGAGGAGTAGCCTTGTATGTCAAGGATGTTTTCACCTGTGAAGAGATCCTGGGCTTAAACCCAGAAAGCCAGGTAGAGAGCATTTGGGTAAGAATTAAGGCAGCGAGAAACAACAGGGATATTCTGGTGGGGGTTTACTACAGACCTCCAACCCAGGCTGAGGACTTGGATGACGCCTTCCTCAACCAAATGACTGAACATTCAAAGAGGAGAGATACAGTAATAATAGGAGATTTCAATTACCCGGATATATGCTGGCAGTCAAACTCTGCCAAGACAGCAAGGTCCAGCAAGTTTCTTGCTTGTCTTGCAGACAACTTCATGGTCCAGAAGGTGGAAGAGGCCACAAGGGGATCAAATATTCTAGATCTGGTCTTGACCAACAGGGATGACCTTGTGAATGAGGTAGAAGTGGTTGGATCTTTAGGGGGGAGTGACCATGCCCTGTTGGAATTTAGCATTCAGTGGGAAGGAGAAGATAAGGGTAGCCAGACACTCGTCTTAGATTTTAAAAAAGCGGACTTCTGTAAACTTAGGGAGCTGCTGGCTGGAATTCCGTGGTCAGGAATAGTGAAAGGGAAAGGAGTTCAGGAGGCATGGGAGTTCCTTAAAAAGGAGATACTGACGGCACAGTCTAAAACTGTGCCAATAAGGAGGAAAAATGGAAGGCATCTGAAGAAACCAGAATGGTTGACTAAAGAACTCTCAGCTGAGCTAAGAGTTAAGAGAAACACGTATAGGAAATGGAAGAAGGGGGAAACCACCAAAGAAGAATTTAAGCAAGTAGCCAGGAGATGTAGGGAGGAGGTCAGAAAGGCTAAAGCACAGAACGAACTTAGGCTGGCCAGAGACATTAAAAACAATAAAAAGGGTTTTTTTAAATATGTCCGCAGCAAAAGGAAAAAGAAGGAGACAGTAGGGTCGCTACGCAGAGAAGATGGCGAATTACTCACAGGGGGAGAGAAAAGGCAGAGCTACTTAACACCTTCTTTGCCTCCGTATTTTCCCAGAAGGATACAAGCACTCAACCTGGCGGTAGGGGAGCAGGGGAGGAAGCAGAGGAAATGAGGCACTTAATAAGTAGAGAGGTGGTACAGGAATACCTGGCCGCATTGGATGAATTCAAGTCTCCAGGGCCAGATGAATTGCATCCTAGGATATTAAAAGAGCTGGCAGAGGTCATTTCGGAACCGCTTGCTATAATTTTTGAGAAATCTTGGAGGACAGGAGAAGTTCCAGCAGATTGGAAGAGAGCAAATGTTATCCCCATCTTCAAGAAGGGAAAAAAAGAGGACCCAAATAATTATCGCCCAGTCAGCCTGACATCGGTACCCGGAAAGATCCTGGAGCAGATCATTAAGCGTTCAGTTTCTAATCATTTAGAAAACAACGCAATAATCACGAGAAGTCAACATGGATTTCTCAAAAATAAGTCATGCCAGACTAATCTGATCTCTTTTTATGATAGAGTTACTAGCTTGATAGATGAAGGGAATGCTGTGGATGTAGCATATCTCGATTTCAGTAAGGCCTTTGACAAAGTTCCCCATGACATTCTTGCATCGAAGCTAGTAAAATGTGGGCTAGACAGGGCTACTGTTAATTGGATATGTAATTGGTTGACCGACCGAACCCAAAGGGTGATCACGGATGGCTGCTTTTCATCCTGGAGAGAAGTGACTAGTGGGGTGCCACAAGGTTCTGTCCTGGGCCCAGTGCTGTTCAATATTTTTATCAATGACTTAGATGAAGGAATAGAGGGCATGCTCATCAAATTTGCAGATGACACCAAATTGGGAGGGGTTGCTAATACGCCCGAGGACAGGATCAAAATTCAAAATGACCTGGATAGATTGGAGAGCTGGGCCAGGGCGAACAAAATGAAATTCAACAGAGAGAAATGTAAGGTCCTACACTTAGGCAGAAATAATGGAATACAGAAATATAGGATGGGGGACACGTGGCTGGATAGCAGTACGTGTGAAAGGGATCTAGGAGTCTTCATAGACCACAAGCTGAACATGAGTCAGCAGTGTGATGCGGCAGCCAAGAAAGCCAATGCAATTCTCGGCTGCGTCAACAGGAGTATGGTGTCTAGATCGAGGGAGGTACTGGTACCACTCTACTCTGCTTTGGTTAGACCCCATCTTGAATACTGTGTCCAGTTCTGGGCACCCCAATTCAAGAAGGATATTGACAAGCTGGAGCAAGTCCAGAGGAGGGTGACCAAAATGGTGAGAGGCCTGGAAAACATGCCCTATGAGGATAGACTGAGAGAGCTGGGTATGTTTAGTCTGCAGAAAAGGAGGTTAAGAGGGGACATGATAGCCATGTTTAAATATTTGAAGGGATGCCACGTAGAGGAAGGAGGGGGCTTGTTTTCTGCTGCTCCAGAAACCAGGACAAGGAGCAATGGATTCAAGCTGCAGGAAAGGAGATTCCACCTGAACCTCAGGAAGAACTTCCTGACAGTCAGGGCTGTCCGGCAGTGGAATCTGTTGCCTCGGAGTGTAGTGGAGTCTCCTTCCTTGGAGGTTTTTAAGCAGAGGCTTGATGGCCATCTGTCGGGAGTGCTTTGAGGGTGTTCCTGCATGACAGGGAGTTGGACTGGATGGCCCGTGTGGTCTCTTCCAACTCTACATTTCTATGATTCTATGATTCTATGATTCTATGATTTACTCACTCAATCTTTTGCAACTGGGAGGATTGTAGGGTGATCAATCATTCTATTTTGTTTGTTTATATTGCCTTACAAACAGATAATCTGCCTTGCATATGATACTATGTATTGTGAAAAGGGAAGGAAAGCATGGTGCTCTTTGTTCATACAAATCTAAACAACATTCCATTGACCGTATGATCTGGCACTTCACTTTTCTTAGGGGCATTTCTACCTACAAACACTAATAATGTCTTTTGGGATTTTTGTCACTGCATTCTGCCAAGTTCTCTGGGGCTGTTATCTCCCAAGAATACATGCAGAGTAGACAAACATATAACATGCCTTTCCTGTAAGAAACACATGCATTATAATCCATACTACTTACACAGCAGAAGACATGAATTAGCAGAAAGTTTGTTACTTTATAAATGAAACCTCAGTGAAAAAATCAGAGAATGAAAAGAATGAGAAGGTGACAGTAAGAGGTAAATCTCAGTTTCCACCCCCATTTCTCTCTCTCTGTCCCTCTTCTTTGATGTCATTCAGGAAGAAATATACCAGAATAGTACTTGGAGTTGGCTTAATCCGATACTTGTCAACAATTACTTGTTCTTATCCCTCACCTACAATCTTTCTATAATATTGAGAAAATAGTGGCAGCTTAGCTCACGCTTGAGATAATGAATGTGTAGCTCTAAATATGGCATACAATGTTAAATATTGTAACTATTGAGATGAAATGTTTGGATCAAAGCTAATATTAGTTAGTCTTTCCCTAATTTTTTTCTTTATTGGACTGTCTTTGTCTTCATATAGGCACTTACGATTCATACATGCTAATATATTATCATGGGAAAATATAGTAACTTGCTCAATGTATCCTTCTTTCTGTATGGTGTGGACTCCAGTGATTCAGTGATGCTGATTCCTAAGTTATATTGGATTGTGGGCTACTGAAATGGTCCAATGGACAGTTCAATTTCCTTTGGAGTGGACTGCAAAACAAATTTAGGATAGCACTGTAACTGTGTGGATAAAGGTATTATGTATTAACATGTCTACTTGTGGTCTCTGCATTCTTCTCTTTCTGCCCTTCCTTTCCTCATCATTCTCACAAACTCACACTTACTGTTTTTTCTCCATGCCCAAAGTTTATTACCACATTATCTTTCCCCAAAACCCTCCTTCCATAACTATATGGTGCCCTCAGTTTTCACAAATCTCTTTTTCACCATTAATTTGTTCAGCTTTCATGAAACAGTTCTGGACACTTCACATTATGGATTATACCTCTTGAGATATCTGGACCTGTGATCAGTACTGCACCTGTATAGATACTTGCACCAAGATATACTATGGTAAATGTACCGAATAGTTTTTAGTAGCAAATATCAAAAGAACTTGTTCATTCATTCATTTATTATTTATTTATTGTTGACAAATTATTAATCAGACTGAGGGAAAACCATGCCTCTGTGTTTTATAAAGGGATTTAGAATGAATCCATTGTGGAAAACTTGTAGTGGGGGCAAAGTCCCACTTTCTCAAGGCATGCTTGCTTCAAGAATTGGAATGGGCATTTGTCATCCATAGGCTGACACTACAATGTTGGGGGGCAGGCAGGGATTGTGGAAATTGACAAACTACCACCTCCCGTCCTCCAGAAATGTGCAAGGTAAATGCAGGTAGGGTTCTTCTACCTGCATTTACCTCTCAAAGAAAATGGAATTGTGTAAGCCACTAGGATGCCAATCTGTTTTGGACACTTTCAGACAGCTAAGAGAGGGCTCAGTGTGTGGCTTCTGCTACTCATAGGAATCTGCCAAAACCAGACTGAGGTCACTGTAGATTTCAAACATCCACGTTGGCTGACTGCAAATACTTAATGCAGTAAGGGCAGATCCTTATGAGTCTTCTTCCAAAAACAGGAACTGAATGTCTGATAGGAGCTCAACCGAGAATTGTTCTGTACCACAGAACTAAACCTGAAGTAAAGAAGAATTCAGAGGCCTTATAATGCTTGCCTCTTCTTTGATGGGAAGAGACATTGTTTGCTATATTAGTAAACTGAGTGAGAGAGCTATTTGAGACAACTGGTTTCAGGTGTCATGAAAGGGCAATAACTTGTTCAGTTTTGAAATTATTATTATTACATTGTTATTGCTCAAGATAGGGAAGAGATGTAAGGTGATTAATATAATATAATATAATATAATATAATATAATATAATATAATAATGTTGTGTCTGGCCTTTACAGGAAAACTTTGTGCAAAAAACATTGGCTAAGATCTTGTACCATCAGATGTAACTAGGACAATAGAGCTCCATTGTTGGAGCTACATCTGACAATGTTACTCCCCCTGCCACAAAGCCTACCCTTTCAGCTGTGGCGTTCCCCAACTGAAAGGTTTCTGAGATGCTATGACTTGAGGCATTGGGAAATGATGTCCGTGGTACTCTCCTGGTCATGGGTTGCATTTAGAAAGGAGAGCTGGAGAGATCCCTTGGAATCCTGCCACAACTGCTTCTCTCAATGTGTCCTGTGACCAGGACAGTGCTGAAGATGTCATTTCCCAGCACTCCAATCTGTAATGTCTCAGGAACTCCTCCTCTGAGGTGTTGCATGAAGGTTTTTGGGGTTTGGAGGGGTCACATTCAGTCATTCATTGCTGTAAACATGAATTCTCAAAGTTATGAGATTGTAAGTCTGGTTATGATCTCATAACTACTGAAAGGATAGCAGCCTACATTATTGCACAACATGTGCTTTTGCAAAATAAAATGTGTTTTTATGTGTGTGTAAAACCTTGAATTTTGCAAAAAAAGGTGTGTTTTTTTTCAAATGAATTTTTTGCGAAGATGGAATAATGATGGCAAGAATCAGGAAAAACTTGTAACCTCAAGAAACATTTGAAGTATTTTGACCTGTAAGAAAAAAATAAGTAAAGATTTACATCCTTCCTTTGTTGGCATTTTTGATAGCACTAAGACCACAGCTTAATAGGTTGCAGGCTATTTTCTTCCCAATATTTATGTACCATGAATAAGGCTGATATGTCTGTTTGTTTTAAAATATTTCTGTTCTCGCTTTATTTGTATTTCTTCTCCTCCATCTGTTATATCAGTTACCATGATAAACACTGAACAACCTGTACTACTTCAAAAAAATCTTAATCTAGTTCTGCTTCTGTTTTCCTTGACAGAAATGCCGTGAAGAACTTCAGAAGGAAATGAGAAATGCAAGTTCCATTACAACTTTTCTTCTTCTGGGTTTTTCTGACACACAGGAACAAAACGTTATGTATTTCACTCTTCTTTTCATGATTTATTTGGCAGTCCTGATGGCAAATTTTCTAATCATTTCAGCTGTTTGTTTAGACTACCAGCTTCATACTCCAATGTACTTTTTCTTGGTAAATTTATCTGTTGTGGACCTTGGTTCTATTTCTGTTACCATCCCCAAGGCCATGATCAATTCTCTCTTGAACACTAGAGATATTTCATATTCTGGATGTGTTGTACAAGTCTTTTCTTTATTTTTCTTCTTGATATCTGATTTGTTCCTCCTCACAGGCATGGCATATGATAGATATGTTGCCATTTGTCATCCATTGCATTATGAAACAGTGATTAGCAGGAGAATGTGCATTCAGCTGGCAACCAGTGCATGGATAGCTGGCCTTCTTTATTCAGCTTTACATACTGGTAGCACTTTCGCCATCACATTTTGCTCCAACAGCATCAATCAGTTCTTCTGTGAAATCCCACAGCTGCTGAAAATCTCTTGTGATGATATGTATCTTATTGAAGTTGGAGTCATTGTTTTAAGTATATTTATAGTCTTCCCTTGTTTTTGTTTCATACTTGTTTCATATGTGCAGATTTTTAAGTCAGTGCTAAGAATCCCTACCACTCAAGGACGCAGCAAGGCCTTCTCAACATGCTTGCCTCATCTTATTGTTGTCTCCTTGTTTATCAGTACTGGGAGCATTGCCTATCTGAAGCCTGTTTCAGGATCTCCTACAGAGCTGGATGTGATAGTGACTGTATTATACTCTGTGGTGCCTCCTTTGATGAATCCAATTATATACACAATGAGGAACCGGGACATCAAAGCTGCACTTTGGAAAACGTTTGAATGTGGGATTTCTTCCTAGAAGCAAGGAAGTTCTTCTTTTGTCACTTTGCTTTCTGGCCTTGTTAGGTCTACTTTTAGAACATATAGTTCACATTTATAACCTGATACTGTAGGATACACATACATGCAACACTTACTTAGGGGAAAGTTTGGACAGCTTTTGCTATATAAAGTAAAAGTAAGGCTATATGGCACAAGTATCTCTCCTTGAACATCTTGCTGCTGCATCTCAATTCCTGTCATCCAAGGGGCCAACCTCATTGCTGTTTTTGGGCCTTCAAGTCATTTCCAAATTATGGAGACCCTAAGATTAAACTATCACAGGTTTTTCTTGGCAAGATTTGTTCAGAAGGAGCTTGTCATTGCCTTCCTCTGAGTCAGAGGTCATTTTCACACTACACTGTTATAGTGCTATTATTCCACTTTCAACATGCTATGGAATCCTGTTGTTTGTAGTCTGGGGAGAGGCATTTAGAATTCTCAGCCAAAGAGCTCTTTGGACTCAGTAAACTACAAACCCCAGAATTCCACAGGATGTTGAAAGTGGAATAATAGCACTATAACAATATAGTGTGGAAATGGCCAGAGTGTGTGTGATTTGCTCAGTTCATAGTCCAATACTCAAACCATTACACAACACTGGCTTTCCAACCTCACCCATGTAACTTAATTAAATTAGTGCCTACTTGAATCCATGTAATGCCAAATATTATTGAATGAAATTAACATATGGTGCATTGGGAACCAACCCCTATTTGTGCCAATAAAAGTTCTTGTAGTGGAAATAAATTGAAGGAGGTCAGTTCAGACTTGGACTATAGTGAGCAAGGAAACTTTGAAACCCCTCTGCCCCTCTGGCATGCTTCACATTGACATTGAAGCCCATAGACCTGCTTACTTTTGAAAACACCAATAGTATGATTGCTAACTGTTGCACAGGGGACTTGCTAGGAACCACTTTCTAGAATGTTGAGTATGGGAGTATGTAACTACATATTGAAGTAATTGTTCAAACATTCAGTCCACATAAGCATTGCATCCACTAATAGCAGCAGCAACAATAGTAGCAGCAGTAGGAATAAACCTTTCAATTTATAATTCTGTGTTATGGGAAAGTGAGACAATTTGTGACCAAACACATCAGGAGGTGCAGGATCCATGAGCCCTCATAATTGGTTAGGCTGGCATCAGTTGTTTGGAGTTGCAGTCTAAAAGCATTGGGAGTGGGGAAAGTTGTCCATGTTTTGATTTAGTCCTGGCTCAATGTAGCAGCATATGACTTAAGAACAAACATAAACTTTTAAACATCTATATCAGCAATCTGTACCATTAGTGTTGCTAGTGCAGTTAATAATATTGCATGAAACAAAATTAGTAACAATGATTTTCATCATGATAGATTTCATACTTTTTCCCAAGGATTGTATAAAAAGAAACATATTTCTCAGATTTCATTATGTTACCTGAGAATTGGGGGGTCCCGGGAGGGGTGTCCGGGTTGCCAATTAAAATACCGAATTGGGGAAAATTAACTTGAGCACTGTTTTGGCTAGCAGAGGTAGGGTAACTTTGCAAGGACCTTTTAACCCAGTGTTTACGACTTCAGGTCAGGGAATAGGCACACAAGGTAGCAGAAGTAACAAAATAACAATTTTATTGAAAAACAACAGCAAATAAACCCAACACACACACACACACACACTATCTAACTGGGAGGCAGAAGGGGAGATGGTAAGGATGAGTAATACGACCTGGTCTCGATGTCCTGGAGGAAGATAGATGAGGTTCCAAAGTGGAAAACTCAGTGTGGCGGGCTGAGGGGAGTTCTTTAGACACACCAGCGGCAGGGCAGGATGGCAGTCCAAATAATCCGAAGACTGCTTGGAAATCTGGGGTTTTTATAGGGAAGTTTGTGCCTTTTGGCTATGGCAAGCCAGGTGAGAACCAAAAGAAGTTTTGGCGCTGGACAAAAGGATTGAAAGAGATCCACTTAACCTGATGGGATTATCTCCTGATTACAATGGTGTAGCTCGAATGCAAATGACTTGTTTACTTGACTGGCTCGGCCGAGAGCCATGCATCTATTGTAAAGCGCACGTGGGAAGTTCCCTAAAGCGTGGAGTGGAGTTTCAGTTTGCTGGCCTCAGAGAGAATGGAATGTAAGAGCAATTAGCAGCCGCACTCATGTCCGTGCTTGTCTGGAGAATTTACAAACACGTGGGGTGAAGCAACTGAGAGTGGGTCCAGCTAAGGCCGAATTAGATGATATCAAAATGATATCTGGGACCCTCACCCAAGGGTGCCATACCGAAAGTAATAATTAAATCTGTTCTCCTCATCACTGAGACAATGGCCATTTCCGCATGACGAAGCTCTTCCGTGTTGTCTTGCTGCAGTCCCGGGTCCAGAAGGGAGCACATCAGCAATGCTCCCCTCTGCACCCACTCGGTCCATGCGGAAGAGAATGCAATAGTGCCGCGTCTTCCTTCCACAGTGCAGCCGGGCTTTTTCCATTGCTGTGCTATGGAAGGAAGTGTTGCCAATGCGCTTCCACATCTTCAGCATGGCCAGAAGTGATGGGAGTGCCGCGCGATCGCAGGTGCGAAATGGATTTTTTCCATTTTGTGAAAACTGTGCAAGCACGACGCTCTATGACAGGATGGCAGCGGGACGGCGACAATGTCATGTGGAAGCATGACCTGCCGACCGCTGCCATCCTGTGGCAAAAATGCAACAATGATGTCATGTGGAAAGGACCAACATATAAAAAGTTATTATTGCATTTCTGGGAACATATAGACATTCTGTATGTAATACTGCCCTTAGCTTTCTGAATAAGAAGTACTGTTATCTGGAGGTGAATCATAGAATCAAAGAGTTGGAAGGTACCCCAGGGGCCATCCAGTCCAACCCCCTGACCATGGTGGCTATAAGTAGGGAGATCCCTACTTCCTCTGACCAGATGAAGGGAGACATGATGAAGGGCACCCAGTTTGACAAAAAAAAAGTGCATGGGGTTATTTAGTTTATATAATAATTATGAGCAGGACATTATATATAAGTATGTGTCAGTCATGTGGGTATGAATGAAGAATTTGACAACAAGAGAATGAAGCAAGATCAGTGAATTAGACTTTTAGTTCTGCTCCATTGAATAGGGAAGAACTGATGTTTCTGCCACATAAGGGTATAAAAATCTTTCAGGAAGAAATTAACACAGGACCCTAGCATTGCTGGGGGGAAAAAATCAAATTTTGTTGAAAAGAAAATCACCTCTTAGTTTTAGGGTGGGGAAGTCTCTTAAATCAATGTCACGTTTCTGAATTCATTGCAGTGCCCTGGAGTGACATTAAATTAGATGACAGGGAGAATTGGCAGGGAGACACAGAATTTTTTTGGGGGGGTAGCCTTGAACCCACTTCAGAGATACATCACAATGTATGAAGAGGTCTGGTCTTCCAAATGATTTTGATCTGTAATTCAAGAAAAGTTTTGCAGATACAATTGAATTAATATCTCTCATGAAATGGTCTTCTCAACATGGAGGGCGATTTGTAAGATTCATCCACACTAATGGAACAACAAAGGATTTAGAATCTGTAAATGGATATTCTATAGGGGCATAGGAATGAAAACTAGTAATGCTAGTCAGTTGAAGAGAGATAAACCTACTGGAGTGATTAGATCATTGGCATTACTCAGAATTCTCTGTATTTATTATGTTTGTATCCTACTTTTTAAAAGTACAAGTTAGGTTTTTGGTGATTGACCATGAAATAATGAGACCAGCCACAGAAAATTGGGTTAAATAAGGGCCACTTTACTTGACCTAACATATTTAAGTTGCATTGGCTTGGAAATGGATCAACATCTTCAATATTTTTACATTCTTCTTTCCACTTGAGATAAACCTATTGGAACATTAGTTACTCTCCTGTTTGAAAAAACATTGAATTTCTTGTCCTCCAAACAAATGCTTTCACACTCTTAATTGTGCATCTGAAGCTTTTCAGTTTCACAAATTGTGCACATGAATTATAGGCTTTTAAAGAAGCATCCCAGCTTCTTGAGCTTTGTTACTGTCCAGAGAATATATCTCTGATCACTTTAGTTGAAGGGATTTAAATTAGGCTCCTCCCTATGCAACCTCCTTGCATAGCCTGTCTAATCAGGCAAGAGCCATCAAAAGCTGTGTAATAGATGTGAATAATCTACTATAGGAAGAAATGTCTTTGGGAAAAGGATATTTTTTTCTCAGCGGTTCCCTCCCACAGTGGTTACACTCCTCTGTTTTCTCTGTTGTACACCTCTTCAGTACAAGGATCTGCAGCATGCTGCTATGCATAAATAGCTAAAGTAAGACCTATTGAGTTCAAGAAGGTTTTCTTCCTGTTAGATTGGAAAAAGATTGGGGTCTTTCTGTCATGTTTGCTGGAACATTTCTGTCAATCCATCTCCTATCCTATTCCGTCCTTTCTTTGTCTCTCTATTCCCTATCCAATTTCCCTTGTTTTTCTGTAACATATAATTTCTAATTCTCAGACAGCTAATTGTTTTAGTCTGTGTCAATGTAAACAACAGTTGAAAAAGAGCCTAAAATCAACTCTAAAGATTCTACAATATAGATATAGATATAGATATAGAGATAGATAGATAGATAGATAGATAGATAGATAGATAGATAGATAGATAGATATAGATATATAGTTTTTGTTGGTTGGTTGTTTCTAATGTATAGATTGATGATTGGTGGTTCCAATGTAGGGTCGTAAATCTATTGCAGTTTTTAATCTGAAGTTTGAAAGAGTTAATCAAGGTGCTGAACATTATTCCCAAATTAGCTTCAGCATCTTGCATGAATCCTTTTAAAATTCAGACTAAAATCCAGAGTGAACTGATCACTCACTGAATGCATAGCTGCTTTGACTATTGCAAAAGAATCTCTACCAAACAGTTTCATTATTTTGTTTCGACCTGGCGAAGTTCTCCATAGTCTTTAATGTATGTACCCTTTATTAATCCCCTTCTCAGGCTTTAATGTATCGTCCTCTTTCCTTGCACATAAGATCATACACAGATTTAGTCATATTTAGATAACATTTACTGTAATCTGTGGAGGCTGAGGTACAACTCAGGGCTACAGCTGTAATCTGAGAAAGTAGTATTTTAATTTACAAAATGCAATACTTTTCCCATGTCAACTTGGAGTATTCTATTTCAAGTTAAGCACACACACTCATTCATTCACTCACTCACTGAGTCTCTCATACACACACGACAGCACAAAGCAGCACAGTCAGGCCATATTTTAAGTGTTTTCAAGGGTCGCAGAAACCTGTTTATGCTTTTAAGTTTTTGTAAATGTGAGTTTTGGTTCCACTATTGTGGCAAACTATGTCTCATACCCTGACCAGTTTAACAATCTTGGTGTTCACACAGGGAGGTGTGCGAGATCTCCTTGTGCAAACAGAAGCGCAATGGTGGTGGAGATACAAGGCAGGAACAGTGCTGTATGCCACCCTCAGAAGTCTGGTTACAAGCTGTCTCTTCATTTAATGGCTATTTTCATGGACTCCACAGAATCGAGGCGTTACGGGAGTGGGGATGGGGATGACTTGGAAAATTCCATGTTTCAAAGCCCAAGCAATTTGCTAATTCACCCTTTCCATTGTGTCTTGGATCCAATGATTATGGCAAGCCAAACATTGAAGATAGAGGTGGCTTTGAACTGGTCTCTGGGATGGAGGTACATGGCTGCCACATCCTCTCTTTGCAACTGTGTCTCCTCACCATTTTTGCACTTTCTTTTCGTCCTAGGTAACTACACCAGCAGAAATGTCAAAATTTCATAGGATCTCAGACTTAGAGCCTAACAGTTTTCTGAAAGCATGTGTGTCCGTGGTTTAGAAAATGTTGTTTCAAATGCACGGAATGCTGTTTTTCTCAAGAGATGCATACATTGTGAAAATATGGAAACTATCTAAGGTTAGGGAAGTCAATAGAAGATTTTTTCCACAATAAGTGTGTTACTTTTTTAAATATTCTGGAAGAGGTGATGACTTATAGATTAAAACAAGGAAATGATAGCTCCCGACATTCTTGGAAACATATTATGTTAACTTCTGCTATCCTTTAGTTTTTCATGAAAATTGAATTCTCACTGTCATTTTGTTACTGAAGTTTAGGCCTCCTTGGAGATACCCCTAAATATCATTTTGATATCAATAATTTGGCTCTCTTCCACCACCCCTCGCCACGTGTTTGTGAGGCCCCTGAACAAGCACAGAACTAGGCTCGGCCATCAAACTGCTGCAATATCCCAAGACAATACAGGCAGGCCAGAAATAGCCAGATCACCGTTTTAGATCTCTCTGCAAACACCCTCATTATGTATGCACACTGTTTACAAAGAACTCCCTGCCCCGAGCAGGCAACTTGGCAAGCTGAATACTCAAATGCCAAGCACTCTGCGTTTGCATACCGGCTAACTCTTTGTCGATTCGAACTTAACTCAATCATGTTAAATTTTGACCTTTCCAAAGCTTTGTCTCGCACCCGAAACTCATTGTTTTCTCCAATAATGGAATAGCCTGCAGTTACATTTCTCCCTATAAAAACCCCTGATTCCAAGACCATCCTCGGATCACTCCCGAGTTCCAGACCGCCTTGCTGCCACTTTGCTTGGCGAGCTTCCCCTCAGCTCCATGTGCTGAGATACATCGAACCCCAGCATCGCTCTCTATCTTCTTTCCAGGCTTCAGGAACAGGTTTCATATCACCCGAATCAACTATCCCTCTGAAAATCCCGCTATCATAGTCATACCTTTATTTTCCTTAGTTATCTGTGTGCGTGTGTTGCTTACATTGTGTGCCTGTATTTAATAAAGATCATTCATTATTTCCAACATGGTTTGCTTCTTGACTTGGCCTGACCCCGTAAACATTGGGTTGCAAGATCCTGCTGCATTACCCTGCCAGCCAGTGCTCTTGACTAATTTCCCCATCTTGTGTAATTGTAAGGTTATTTAGGTGTCCCTCCCAGGACCCCCAGTAAACAGGGTAACAAGTTCTTAAAAACATCTTTAAATATTTGTGTCTCTCTTACTTTTATATCCCATTAGTCATTCAAGCAGCTGTCCTCCTCACCTGTTCAAACAACAAATCTTACAGTAGATTAGTGACCAGCCTAATGCTAGCCTGAAAGCTTAACAGCAAAATGGGAATTTGAATTCTGACGTCTGCAATAATATACTTTAAACACAAGTGAAGTCCTTTATTTTCATTTATTCAAACAATATAACTTTATCTTCCTGATCTTATAGCTCTTTTCTTTTCCATTTCAGAAACAAAAGAATAATTTCTGGAGGATAGAAAATGTCCAATAAAAGTATGGTGACACACTTTCTACTGGTGGGTTTCTCTGAAGTCCAAGAGCTGCAGACTTTATGCTTTGTGTTGTTTCTCATCACATATCTGATAGCTCTGATGGGGAATCTTCTCATCTTCATTACTGTTGTTGTCAACATCCACCTTCATACCCCAATGTATTTTTTTGTCCTCAATTTATCCATTGTTGACCTTGGTTACATCTCAGTCACCATCCCCAAAGCCATGACGAACTCTTTAATGAAAATCAGGGTGATCCTGTACTCCCACTGTATTGCCCAAATATTTTTCTTCGTTCTTTTTGCAGCCTCTGAAGTTTTCCTCTTGACAGTCATGTCTTATGACCGCTACATTGCCATTTGTCATCCACTGCACTATGAAACTATTATGGACAAAGGCAGATGCATCCAACTGGCATGCATGACCTGGATGGTTGCCCTTTTAATTGCGTCATTACATGCTGGAGCCACATTTGCAAGTCCTTTCTGTTCAAATATAATCAACCAGTTCTTCTGTGAAATCCCACAACTGCTGAAGCTCTCTTGTTCTGACATGGTTCTCCTTGAATTAAAAGTTCTTCTCTTGACAGCCTGTTTATATTTTGCCTGCTTCCTTTTCATCTTCATTTCTTATGTGCAGATCTTCAAAGCAGTGATGAGAATCCCTTCTGTACAAGGAAGGCAGAAAGCCTTCTCTACCTGCCTGCCACACCTCATGGTGTTGTTCATGTTCTACTTCTTTGGTATCTTTGCCTATTTACGACCTATCAACAGGTCTTCATCACAAATGGATCTGGTTGCTGCTGTAGCATATTGTGTTGTGCCACCATTCATGAATCCAATAATATATAGCATGCGAAACAAAGATATGAAAGCAGGACTGTGGAAATTAGTTGGCTGGAGATTTTCTGGAAAAACAATGGTCTGTTTCTCATGCAAAGCTGATGCTCATCCCTGCTAAAATTCTCAAACTGTAAAAGTAATCATGTTATTTATGGGGTAATTGGACTGGAAGTAAGGGCTAGCTAAATTGTGGATATGTGTGTGCATATTCCTAAGTAAAAAAAGCCTTTTTTTTTTCAAAAAGGACAATTTTTATACAGCAAAAATTGCATATCTCACAGTGCATTAGTACCTCTGCATATTCTTTTCAACAACATACATGAACTAGTAGAAACAGGCAGTACATAGGGCTGCCCTATTGAAATCTGGAGAGGACTCATTTAACATTTAATGGTCCTGCAAAGAGGGAATTTGAGCATGACTTGCTTGTCTCCAGTTTTCACTCTGTGTAGTCACTTCTTACTCCTACTCCATAATTAAAGAAAGTTAGTTTTATGGTCTAAATTAGTAATTCCCAAACTCTGATCCTCCAGATGACTTGGACTTCATCTCTCAAAATTCAGCCACTGATGATAACTAATAGTCGAATTGCATTTGGCTGCAACTAGTGGTGAACTGGAACAGACATCAGTTGACTTTATTCTTCCCTATCAAGTGGTCTACCACTGTCTTTGGAATGACTAGCACATTATTTGAAGATTCAATTCATCTTGAGCAATTGCCTCCAATAAGGCCTTTACATTTCAGGGGAGTGGAGGTCTCCCCACAGGACTTCAGTTCTTTTGATTATATTATTTTATTTTCTGTATTATATATTCTATGTAATGTTTTATTGATTTAATTATTGTATATGACACATTAGTAAATTTTCTAAAATGTACATACATATACATATGTACACACACACACACACACACACATATAAATAAAATAGTTTTTTTAAAATTTTTGACCCTAAGGTTAAACCATCACAGGTTTTTCTTGACAAGATGTGTTCAGAGGGAATTTATCATTGCCTTCCTCTGAGGCGAAGAGTGTATGATTTGCTCAAGGCCACTCAATCGGTCTCCATGGCCCTCTCGTCTCCTGAATTCATAGTCTAACACTAAAACCCTATACTATATTGGCTCATCCGTCCTAATTAGACTACTGTCTACTTGAGTCCATATGATGCCCAATATATTAAATGACATTAACACATGGCACATTTGGAAACAACTTCCATTTGTGCCAATATAATGTTCCAGTAAAGGAAATAAACTGAAGGAGGTCAGTGTGGACTTGGACTATAGTGAGCGGTGAAATCTTAAAACCCCTCTGTTCCTTTAGCATGCTTCTCAATCATCATAGATTGGCTTACTTCTAAAAAACAAAACAAAAGGTCATTAATGTCATTGCTAATTGTTGCACAGGGTACAATTTTAGGTGGGATGGGGGATGTAATTACATATTGAAGTAGTCACTCAAACATGCATTCCACAGAAGCACCGACTCCATTAATAGTAGCAAAAATAACAATACCAGCAGCAGTAGCACTGCACCTTTCAGTTTGCAATGTTGTGTTGTGTTGTTGGAAAGTGAGACAATTTGTGACCAAACACATCTGCAGGGTGCAGGATCCACAAGTTCTCATGATTGGTTATGCTGGCATGAATTATTTGCAATTGTAGTCTAAAAGCATTGAAAGTGGGTATAATTGTCCACATCTTGATTTAGACCTTGTTCAATGTAGTAGGATAATACTTAAGAATAAAAATAAACTTCTAGACATCCAAAATCAGCAATCTGTACTGTTAGTGTGGCTGGTGTTTAAATGAAACAATAAATGAAACAAAATTAATGACAATGATTTTCATCATGATAGATTTCATACTTTTCCCCATGGATTTTTTTTAAAGAAACATATTTATCAGATTTTGTTAAATCTATTCTGTTCCTCACCAAAACAACATGTAAAAATTTCCTAGGGAATTTCCAGGAGGATATGGACACTCTGTACGTAATATTGCCCTTAGCTTTCTGAATAAGAAGCACTGTAATATGGAGGGGAATGGTTGTTCTCTGACCATGGTGACTATAAGTGAGAAGAACCCTGCTTCCTTTGACCAGATGAAAGGGTGTGTGATGAAGGGCACCCCGTTTGACCCAAGAAGCAGACAAGCTTATTCAGTTTATGCAACAACTATGAGAAGCAGATGATATCTCTTACCCTGATTTCTGGGGTCCCTTGGGGGACACCTCAATGTGCTCCATGTGATGGGGAATGGAAACTAGCCAGAGCACAAGCAATAGCAATGTGAGAGGCAGGGTAACCTAGCGGGGTCTTTTTACCCAGTTTTTACTGGGTCAGGCCAAGCCAAAAACCAAACAAAAATGTCTAATAAATGATTTTATTGAAAGAAAGTCTCACACACCAACACAATCACTCACACATGCACCCAAGAGCTATTAAGAAGCAAAAGAGAGGAAACTGGATAGGGGAATATTTAAGGGGTACAGCTAGGGTAATGCTGTACCTTTTCATGAAGTCCTTGGTCTGGGAAGTCAGCGGAGAAGTGGGGCTCAGCACGGAGAGGGCTGAGGGGATTACTCAATGGACGGAGCAACGGTCTGCTGGGATAACAAGTATTACCTATGAGAAAATAAAATCCTGGACAATGCTGGGTATATATGTTAGTGTGGATATACAAATCTTTCAGGAAGAAATTAATATAGAACTCCCAGCATTGCTTGGAAAAAAAATATTGAAAAGAAAATCACTTATTAGTTTGAGGGTGGTGATGTCTCTTACATCAGTGTCACCATTTTGAATTTATTACAGTGCCACTAAGTGACATTAAAGTAAAATGACAGAGAGAATGAGAAGGGAGCCACACAATATTGTGGGAGGGGGTAGCCTTGACCACACTTCAGATATACATCATAATGCATGAAGGGATGTAATATTCCAATTAAAGTTGATCTGTAATGCAGGAAAAATTTTGAATGCATAACTGAATTAACTTCTCAGGAGAAATGGTCTTCTCAGGATAGAAGACCATTTGTAATATTTAGCCAGGCTAATGGAACAACAAAGGATCTAGAATTTCTAAACAGTCTCTAGGAGCATGGGACAGAAAATCTAGTATCACTACTCAGTTTAAGAGAGCTCAGCTAAAGGAGTTCTAACACTTTTGAAGGGTTATAAATCCTACTGGAGTGATTAGCTCATTGGCATTACTCAGAATTCTCTGTATTTGTTATGTTTATATTCTACTGTTAAAAAGTACAGGTTAGATTTTTGGTGATCAGCCATGAAATAATGAGACTAGCCACAGAAAACTGAGTTGAACAAGGGCTACTTTATTTGACCTAACCTACCTACCTTAATTGTTGGTGTATAAGACTCACTTTTTTCCTTGAAAAATACTGTTTGAAAATGGGATGCATCTTATAGTATTTGCTGGCATATACATGGTATAGTATTTGCTGGCATATAAATTGGGTGAGTCTTATATGCTAGTGTGTCTTACATGCTGGCAAGTAGGGTAAGTTGCATTGGCCTGGAAATGGAGCAAGATGGTGAAGCAACCTAATGTGAATCCAGCTGCAGCCCAGGTGTCAACCTCCATGACAACCTCCTCAGCCTTCCCTTGGGTGAATCACTTAAGCCCTGAGGGCAACCCAAATAATATGGTTTGCTTCCCTGTCCAGCTTAATTGGAGGTGACCCAGGTGCTCCAAACCAAGTTGTAGAACTCTATAATTGAGAGCCTGAATCTCACGTTAAACCCTGGTCTTCAATTCTCTCTCCATTACCTGTCAAGAGGAAGGCTATTTAAAGACACCACCCCAATCCAATTGTCCAAGTCCTACAGATACTATATGGAATAGCAGGGGCGGGGAAGAGGTAAAATTGGGAAAAATCCCATCAGGCCTCAGCACAACCTGACAAGTCTCACACTGAGAAGACCAAAGACAGCACATGATGGAGAGACCAGGTTTAAATGGTCTACTGCCACACCCCTGTCACATGCAGTGCTCTGGCACAGGGTGACAATCACTCAACATTCTGATCTCTTCCTTGGAGACCACCAAATGTTTACCCCCCACAGCAGTGATGCTAGTCACTCAGGTCCAGTGAAACATTCCTTACTCTCTGCCGTTTTACCTTCAGAACTACCAGGGAAGGAAGTTGGGTAAGTTAGGCCATTCCCGCACTACACTGTTATAGGACTATGGTTCCACTTTCACAATTGGTTGGAGTCCTGGGCTTTGCAGTTTAAGGAGAAGCATCTAGAATTCTCAGCCAGAGCCCTTTGGCCTCAGGAAACTACAAACCCCAGAATTCCACAGGATGTTAAAAGTGGAATAGTAGACCTATAACAGCGTAGAGTGGAAATGGCCTTAGTCTGAGAAAGTATCTCAAGAGCACTGTCACATTTGTGGTGATTGGGAAATAGTCATCAAATACAATTTTAGCACTTTGACATCTGTGTAACTATCAGGCTTGCATGAGATGGAATCTTGAGATTGGCAGTTTGTTGAGGCAGTACAGCTCTCTGGTAGAGAATTTTCAATGTCTCTACTTGAACTACAGATTCCAGGATTCCACAGACTATTGTAAAATCTTACTGAAAAGTTGTGATTGTGTAGTGTGAAAGAGATTGATCCTCATCTTATTCTAACTCTCAGATTACTACATTATACACTCTCTCTCTCTCTTGACTTGCCTAGCAGTATTGAAACTAGGGTTGCAATCTGGTTTTTTTTTTTTTAGTTTTGTTTGTTTTTTTTTGTTTGGTCTATCAGAAATGGTTACCTACTTTATGTTGCAGCTCTACAATATCAATACTTTCCTGTGTGACATCTTCAGTGCTTTTGCATGCTTCTTTTTACTTCAGATAAATTACTCTTCTATTTGAAAAAGGTTGTTTCACGTACTCCATACAAAAGATCTCAGACTGTCCATCTGAAGCTTTTCAATCTCACTAAACATACACATGAATCATAGGCTTTTAGAGAAGCATCTCAGCTTCTTAAGCTTTGCTACTATCCAGGGAATGAATCTCTAAACAGCTTAGCTGAAGGTATATAAAGAAGACTTCCCCTTTTGCAAACTCCTTGTCAATGTTAGTTTGGTAAGGTAAGGGACATCAGAAACTGTGTGTTACATATGAAGAAATTACTAAGGGTAGAAATGTATTCAGGAAAGATAAAAGTTTTCTCAGCCTTTCTTTTGCTCAGGAGTTACACTCCTCAGCTTACCCTGCTGGATGCCTCTACAGAACATGGATGTGCAGCACACTGCTATGTGTGAATAGCCAAAGTAAGATCCATTGAGTTCAAGAGGGTTTTCTTCCTGTTCGATTGGCATAAGATTGGGGTCTTTCTGCCATGTTTGCTGGAATATTTCTGTCAATCTGCCTCCTATCCTATTGTCTATTTTCTTTGTCTCTCTATACCCTATCCAATTTCCCTTGTTCTTTTGTATAATTTCTAATTCTTAAAGAGGTAATTGTTTCAATCTGTGTCAGTATAACCAACAGTTGAAAAAGAGTCTTAAAACCAACTCTCAAGACTTTCAATGACCTTCAAAGCAAGTCTTAAGTCTTTTTATATTGTTCCTGTTGTTGGTTGGTTGTTTCTGGTGTGAACAGTGATGGTTGGTGGTTCCAATGCAGGTTTGCAAATCCATTGTAGTTTTTAGTTTAAAGTTGGACAGAATTAATCAAGATGCTGAATGTTATTCCCATTAGTTTCAGCATCTTAGATGACTCCTTTAAAATTCAGACTAAAATTCAGAGTGAATTGCCCACCACTGGATGTATAGCTGCTGTCACTATTGCAGAAAAATTTCCAAAAGTTTCAGTATCTTGTTTCCACCTGGTGAAGTCCTCCATGCTTTTTTCATATGCACCCTTCATTAATCACCTTTCCAGGCTTTACTGTATCCTACTCCATCCTCTCACAAGGTTGGATACAGAGTTTGTCATATTTAGAGACCATTTACTGTAATCTGTGGAGCTTGAGAAACAATTCAGGGCTATAGCTGTGATCTGAAAAAAATACTCAATTTACAAAATACAATAATTTTGCCATGTCAGCTTGGAATATTCTTTTTCGATTCTTTTTAAAATACAACAGAATATTCTGACTGTATTTTAAATGTTTTTGAGGGCAGCAGAAACCTGTTTATTCTTTTAGGATATTGTAAATGTGATTTTTTGTCCCACTGGCTAGAAGCCAATGGTGACAAGCTACATATCATAGCAAGAGCAGTTTAATAATCTCAGTGCTCACTCAGGGAGGTATTCCAGATCTCCTTCTGCAAAGAGAAGAACAATGATGGCAGAGATATAAGGCAGGGACAGTGCTGTATGCCACCCTCAAAAGCCTGGTCAGAAGCTGTCTGTTTGCTTAATGCCTATTTTTATGGACTCCACAGAATGAAGGTATTATGGAGGGGTGGGGATGGCTTGGAGAATCACATGTTGCCTGTCCCAGGGAATTTTCTAATTCACCCTTTCCATTGTGTCTTGGATCCAATGATTATTGAAAGCCAGGCATTGAAGACAGAGGTGGCTCTGAACTGGTCCCTGCCACATCTTCTCTTTTCTACCATGTTCTCCTCTTGTGTTGCTACTTTCTCTCCTATGTAACTCCACCAGCAGAGTTTTCAAAATTTCATAGGCTATCAGATGGAAGTCATTTCTGCACTACACTGTTATAGTGCTATTCTACTTTTAACATCCTGTGGAATTCTGGATTTTGTAGTTTAGTGAGGAGTATTTAGAATTCTCAGCCAGAAAGATCTTTGGCCTCAGTAAAACTACAAACCCCAGAATTTCCTGGGATGTTGAAAGTAGAAAACTAGTACTGTAACAGTATACTGCAGAAATGGCCTTAGAGTCTGAAAGCATGTGTTTCCATGGAATAAAGAATGCTGTATCAAATGTATGAAGTGCTATTCTTCTCAAGAGTTACATACACTGTAAGCAGTAGGGAATTATCTAAATTTAAGTAAATAAGTAAAAGCTTCTTCCCCAAGAAGTGCGGCAGATTTTTTAAAAATATATACCATAAGATTCTTATGTGTGTTTGCTGAAACGTATGAGTTAAACTATCTATCTGGGATTTCTCCCCCAAATATCTGTTTGAAACTTTGCCAGCCTCTTTTCTTCTGCTCAATGTGTGTGTGTGTGTTTGTTTTAAAATTATTTTTCTTTATTTACAAACAGAAAGAGATATGAAATTCTAAAAAGCCTGAACATTTTTCTGATTTCGAATTGACTTCACAAATGTTTTAATCAGAATAATAATAATAATAATAATAATAATAATAATAATAATTATTATTATTATTATTCAGATATGTATCATATCAGAAATTTGCATCTTTTGTTATCATTCATTGATAAGAACAAAGCAATGATAGCTCTTGATGTTCTCTGAAACATATTAAATTAACCTGTACCATCCTTCTGTCTCCTGAAAACTGAACTCTCTTTGTTGAGTCATAAAAGCAACTGTAAATATTTATGTTTCTGTTACTTTTATCTTCCATCAGTAGATCCAAGAGATGTCCTCCCCACCTTTTCATCACAACAAACCTTAAGATAGGTTAGTGACCAACCTAAGGCTATCCAGAAAGCCTAATGGTGAAATGGGAATTTGAAGTCTGGCCTCTGCAGTACAGCACTTTAATCACAATGCAGCAGTGAAGCCCTTTATTTTCATCTGTTGAAACTATTTAACTGTTCCTTCCTGATTTTATAGTTCTTCTCCTTTTCAGGAACAAAAGAAGAATTTCTTGGTGATAGAAATGTCCAACGAAAGCATAGTTACACACTTTCTCTTAGTGGGTTTCTCTGAAGTCCAAGAGCTGCAGACTTTGTACTTTCTGTTGTTTCTAATCGTATACCTGGTAGCTCTGATGGGGAATCTTCTCATCTTCATCGTTGTCGTTGTCAACATCCACCTTCATACTCCAATGTATTTTTTTGTCCTCAATCTATCTGTTGTTGACCTTGGATACATCTCAGTTACCATCCCCAAAGCCATGGTAAACTCTTTAACGAAAATCAGGATGATCCTGTACTCCCACTGTATTGCCCAAATATTTTTCTTCGTTCTCTTTGGGGCTTCTGAGTTTCTGCTCTTGACAGTCATGGCTTATGACCGCTACGTTGCCATTTGTCATCCGCTGCACTATGAAACTGTTATGAACAAAGGCAGATGCATCCAATTGGCATGCATGGCCTGGTTGGTTGGCCTTCTAACCGCAACGTTACATGCTGGAGCCACATTTGCAAGTCCTTTCTGTTCAAATATAATCAACCAGTTCTTCTGTGAAATCCCACAACTGCTGAAGCTCTCTTGTTCTGACATGGTTCTCATTGAAGAAAAAGCTCTTCTCTTGACAGCCTGTTTATATTTTGTCTGCTTCCTTTTCATCTTCATGTCTTATGTGCAGATCTTCAAAGCAGTGATGAGAATCCCCTCAGTACAAGGAAGGCAGAAAGCCTTCTCTACCTGTCTGCCACACCTCATGGTGTTGTTCATGTTCTACTTCTTTGGTATCTTTGCCTATTTACGACCTATCAACAGGTCTTCATCACAAATGGATCTGGTTGCTGCTGTAGCGTATTGTGTTGTGCCACCATTTATGAATCCAATAATATATAGCATGCGAAACAAAGATATGAAAGCAGGACTGTGGAAATTGGTTGACTGGAAAAACAATGATCTGTTTCACATACAAAGCTGATGCTAATCTCTGCTAAAATTGTCAAATTGTAAATATAATAAAGTTATTCTTGCAATAATTGGCTTGGAATTAATGGGTAGCTAAACTTTGGATATGTGTGTTGTTTTTACCTAATGAAAAAATTAAAATAACTTTTTTTTAAAAAAAGAGACAACTAATATGCAACAAATAAACCTCCTTGTACATCCCCCAGTGAATTAGTACCTTTGCATATTCCTTCCATCAAGATGCATGAAGTAGTACAAACATGCAGTATATAGGATTGTCACATTGAAGACTAGAAACGGCTTTTGAAACTTTAATGGTTGTGCAAAGAGGGAATTTCAGAATGTGTTGCTTATTTCCAATTTTCATTCCAGTTTTCATTCTGTGTATCTACTTTCCCTCATCACTCTTTATTATTTCAGTCTGAATGTGCACACTTTTGGTTAGCATAAGTGCTACACAGCAAGATGTTGTGGTTAGGAATGATAGCAAATTTTCTTGGATCTGTATGAATAAATATTTCACTCTTAGTTTCTCCTGTATTTGATTTCTTCTCTATCCTGTATAAGAAGAAATATGTACATTTTGGAAAATTTTTATAAAAAATTAACTGAAATGAAATTCTTTCTGATCACTATTAAGAAGCTTGCAGGACAAGAAGAGAGATTCCTTTGTACTGTGTGAAGTTGCCTCAGTTAGTGAACAACCAGTACGAGAGTTTGGAATATCTTCTCATTGGCTTGGATTTGTTCTGACCTACCCAAATTACCTTAAAGACACCAGATCCTGTCTGATCTTGGAAGCTAAGCAGGTTCAACTCTGCTCAGTACTTTTATTGGATACTGCCAATGAATCCCGGGTGGTATAGGTTATATTTTTCAGAAAGTACTGGCCAAACCACCTCAGAGTATTCCTTGCCTTCCCTCCTTCAACATCTTGCTCCTGCATCTCAGTTTCTGTCATCTAAGTGGCCAACCACATTCATTGTTGTTGCCTTCAGGTCATTTCTAAATAATAGATACCCTAAGGTTAAACTATTATGTGGTTTTCTTGACAAGGTTTGTTTGGAAGGAATATGTCATTGCCTTCCTCTGAGGCAGAAAGTGTGTGATTTGTTCAAGGCCACTCAGTGGGTCTCCATGGCTGAGTGAGGATTTCAATCCTGGTCTCCTGAATTCATAGTCCAACACTCAAACCACCACACCATACTGACTTTCCAACCTCATTAATCCTGAATCAATTAAATTAGTGCCTACTTGAGTCCATGTGGTGACCAAATATATACTGAATAAAATTAATACTTGGCACATTGGGAACTAACTCCCATTGGTGCCAATAGAAAGTTCTAGTCATGGAAATAAATTGAACGAGGTCAGTTCAGATTTGGGCCTTTTCCGCACTATGATTTAGAGACGGGGCAGAGTGTCCTCCGGCGAGGACGTTAACACTTGGGGGCAAATTGGGTCCGGACTACTTTATGTATGTCTGGACTTCAACCCGCTCCAGAACACCCAGAACTGCTGGTTTGCTGTGCTATTGAAAGACCGCTTAAAAGAGGTCTTTCAATAGCACAGCGCACCCCAGTCCATCGCTGCGCTAATGTGTAGATTTGCAGGCTCATACCAGCGCGAGACTGCAAATCTTCCGGGGGCGGGCTTTAGGCTGGTGAGCTTCTCCGGTTGATGGAGAGCCTCCACCTACTGGAAAGTGTCATTTTTGTCCCTGGAGAAGTGTGAAGTGCAGGCACGCACTGCTCTGTCTGGATCAGCGTGGATCAGCGGGGGGGGGAGTGCACCAGCCCTGTAAGTATCAGAACGCCCCATTTCCCCCTGCAAGTGAGAAAAAGCCCTTGGACTATTGCAGAACTCTATAATTCAGAGCCTGAAATCCTAGGTTAGCTTCAAAGGTAGCCTCCTTCCCTACCCCCTGAGAACTAGGGCCCTAAAAGCAGCTCCAGAACCCTGATCTACACCAAAAAAAGTCCTAAAAATTGATAATCAGAGTCTTAAATTTTCCCTCTGCTACCTACCAAGAGGAAGCCTATTTAAAGACACCAACCAGAGCCAGTTATTGAATTCCTGAAGACACCGGGTGGAATAAGAAAAAAAAAAATCCTGTCTGGCCCAAAGTGACCAGACATGTCTCACACTGCTCTCATGGTGGGAGGGTGGGTGATGCTGACAAGATGAAAGAGGGCATGTGATGAGGCCATCAGGATTAAATAGCTTACTGCCCCACCCCATAATGTGCAGTGTTCTGGCATAGGCTGCCAATCACTTGACATTTTGGTCTCTTCCATGGGGACCACCAAATGGTTATGCTCCCCTACAGTGATTCTAGTCACACAGATCCAGATAAGCATTCCACACTCTCCCATTTTACCTTCAGAACTACCCTAGAAGGAGGTTGGGTAACTTAGTCCAAGAGACTATCTCAAGAGCACCATCAGCTTTGTGGTTCAGCAGGGCTCTACATCAGATTGGGGAACAGTCATCATATACCATTTTAGCATCTTGATATTATTTAACTGTCAGAGCTGCATGCAATGGAATCCTGAGATTTGTAGTTTGATGGGGAAATAGAGCTCTCTGGCAAACTACAAATCCTAGGATTCCACAAAATAGAGCTATAGCGGGTAAAATGGTATCAAGGTGCTATAGTTGTGCAGTATGAAAGAGACTGCGAATCATTTTACCCTAACACTTTAATTGCTACATTATATTACCTCTCTCTCTTTTAATAAAGAGACTTGTCCAGTGGTATTAAGACTAGGATTGTAACCTGAAAGTTCTTTCTGTTTTTTTTGTTTTTTTGGTCTGCTACAAATGGTTAGCTACTTTCTGTTGCAATTTTGCATACAGGAGCTCTACAATATCAATACTTTTCTGTGCAACATCTTCAAAGCTTTTACAAGCTTCTTTCTACTTGAGATAAATCTATTGGAGTATTAGTTACTGCAGTTTGAAAAAGGTCAGGTTTCTAGTCCTCTGTACAAAAGCTCTCATATTCTTAACTGTGCATCTAAGCCTTTTCAGTTTCACTAAATGTCCACATGAATGATAGGTGTTTGAAGAAGCATCCCAGCTTCTTGAGTTTTGCTACTATCCAAGGAATGGATCTCCAAACACCTCAGCTGAAGAGATTTAAATAA
Organism: Ctenosaura bakeri; assembly: GCA_948474755.1. Lineage (NCBI taxonomy): Eukaryota > Metazoa > Chordata > Lepidosauria > Squamata > Iguanidae > Ctenosaura > Ctenosaura bakeri. Next base: position 143,234 of record CAOLHI010002684.1, on the reverse strand, counting down.
GACTCTCACTGACACTACTTCCTTGCAATGGTAGTCTAGTCAGACAAAAGGCATCAAAAGCTGTGCATTAGATATGAAAAATCTACTAAAGGAAGACATGTATTTGGGAAAAAGAACAATTTTTCTCAGCTTTTCCCTCCCTCGGTGGTTATACTCCTCAGTGTTCTCTGTTGTACACCTTTTCAGTACATGGGTATGCAGCACACTGATATGCATGAATAGCTAAAGTAAGACCTATTGAGTTCAAGAAAGTTTTCTTCCTGTTAGATTGGCATAAGATTGGGGTCTTTCTGTCATGTGTGTTGGAATGTTTCTGTCAACCCATCCTTATCTTATTCCCTATTTTCTTTGTTTCTCTATTCCCTAAACAATTCCCCTTGTTCTTCTCTATCATATAATTTCTGATTCTTAAAGTGGTAATTGTTTTAGTCTGTGTCAGTGTAAGCAATAGTTGAAAAAGAGTCTCAAAACCAATTCTTAAGATTCTACAAAGTATGTGTGTGTGTGTAGTTTTTGTTGGGTGTTTTTTTCTGATATGTACAGTGGTAGTTGATGGTTCCAATGTAGGGTCATAAATCCATTGCAGTTTTTAATCAGAAGTTTGGGAGAGTTAATCAAGGTGCTGAAACTTATTTCCAAATTAGCTTCAGCATGTTGGATGACCCCTTTAAATTCAGACTAAAATCCAGAGTGAATTGACATCTCACTGAATGTATAGCTGCTTTGACCATTGCAGGAGAATCTCTACCAAACTTTCAATATCTCGTTTCCACCTTGGGAAGTGCTCCATACTCTTTGACATGTGAACCCTTGATTAATCACCTTCCCAGGCTTTAATATATTCTTCTTCATCCTTGCATGTAAGATTGTACACAGATTTAGTCATATTTAGACAACATTTTCTGTAATCTGTGGAGTTTGAGTCACAATTCAGGGCTATAGCTGTGATCGGAGAAGATAGTATTTTAATTTACAAAATGCAACCCATGTCAACCTGGATTATTCTATTTCAAGTTAAACACACTCGCTCATGAACTCTCACTCTCACACCCATGCACAACAGCAGCAGCATATTCAAGCCTTATTTCAAATGTTTTCAGGGGTCACAGAAACCTGTTTATGCATTTAGGTTTTTGTAAATGTGATTTTTGATTCTATTGACTAGAATCCTATTGTGGCAAACTATGTCTCATAGCATAATAATCTTGGTGCTCATGCAGAGAGGTTTGCCAGACCTCCTTGTGCAAACAGAAGAACAATGGTGGCAGAGACACAAGACAGGAACAGTGCTGTATGCCACCCTCAAAAGCCTGGTTACAAGTTGTCCATTTATTTAATTTATTTCATGTGCTCCACAGAATCAAGGCATTATGGGATGGGGGTGAGGGTGGGGGTAGGGATGACTTGGAAAATCACATGTTTCGAATCCCAAGCAATTTTCTAATTCACTTTTTTCTTTGTGTCTTGGATCCAATGATTATGGCAAGCCAGACATTCAAGACATAGGTAGCTCTGAACTAGTCTCTGGATAGAGGCGCATGGCTGCCACATCTTCCCTTTGGTACCATCTTCTTTCCTCCCTTTTTTTGCCACTTTCTTTTCTTCCTAGGTAACTACACCAGCAGAAATGTCAAAACTGCATAGGATCTCAGATGCAGACCATTTCCACACTAACTGTTATAGTGTTATTATTCCTGTTATAGTGCTATTACTCCATTTGAACATCCTATGGAATCCTGGGGGTTTCAGTTTAGGGAGGGGTCTCAAAGTCCCTCCCTAAACTGTGAAACCCAGGAAAGTCCCAGGCTGAACTGTGAAAGGAAGAGGCAGGGCTCTCGCATGAGCAGGGAGCTCATGCAGAGCTAAAGAAGCAGGGAAGTGAGAGCCTCTCAAAAGAGGCCGCTCGCAGGATCACTGCACCCCAGTGCCGAGAATGGAAGGATGTGGAAAGGGCCTGAGTTGCCCCAGCCACCTCAGGATGGAGAGGGAGCCAGTAGTGACACAGAGGAGTTGCAGCCAGCTATGCCCATCAGCCCTCAATCACACAGAAGGCTGAAATGGGTGGCGGAGAGGGAGGCTGCTTGGACTAGGCTGAGGAAACACTAACGAGCAGCACCTACTCACAGGTGCTATTTAAGTCTTCCAGCATGGCTGCTCCTTGCTTGCAGCAACGTATTAGCAAGCCCTCGCAACCTTTGTGTCTCCTGCTGCCTGAAACCCTGCAGATGGATCTCTGCCTCCTGAACCTTTGGACTGGACCTTGACCTGGCTCGGCTTGTGTTTTCCTGGTGATTGGTATATTCAGACTCCCCAAGTGCTCCTGGCCTCTCTCCTCCCTTGCTGGCTGTGGCCCGGCAAGGAGAAATTCCTGACATTAAAAGCTTTAAAAGGCTATCAGAGTGAAAATAGTGTGCAGACTGAAAAGTACATTAGGCCTCAAAGCTTTATAATTGAATCCCATGGCTTGGCTTGGCACCCCAAAGAAACCAGCATTGCTATCAGTCAGGCCTTCAAGGAGTGGGAATTTTGAAAGTGTGGGGACACAGATGAGAAGGCCCTCTCTCACGTCTTCTCTCTCACTGGTGGGATACAGAGGAGGCTCCACCAACAGATGTCATTCTTTGAGCAGGCTTATACAGGGAGATGTGCTCCTTCAAGTATTGAGGCCCCAAGCCTCTCTTAGGGCTTTGAATGTCATCATCAGCATCTTGTGTTCAGACAGGAAATTGGCAGCCAGTTCAGTTCCTTTAACACCAGTGTTATATGTTGTCTTTATGGTACCCCACTCAGCAATCTAGCTGCTACATTTTGTACTAGTTGTACAAAGGCTTCAAGGACCTTTCTGCAACTTATCTCTTCTCGGAGCAATTGTGGTAGGATCCAGAGAAGATAGTGCTTCTATCACTCTTCCCCTCTACACTGACTGTCTGCTGGATGGGAGAAAGCGTGATGGCTCCACTTCTCCCTTCCACAGCACAGTTCGACAGTTTCTCAGGCTGTGCTGTGAGAGGAAGTGCAGCCATTGTGCTTCCTACTGTTCTGCATGACAGATAAGTGTGGGAGGGAGGTGAGAGGACTGCACAATTGCTTGTCATTGATGAGAGAAACCCGTCAATGATTTAATCTGTGATTGTGAAGGGGTGGCTGTGGGATTGCCATGGGATCATGACAACATCATGCAGAACTTTCATCATGATCCCATGGCAGTCCTGTGGCCATCGCGGGTTGGGGGTCATATGCAAAAAGGGCCTAAGTCATCTTCAAGGGTAACTCCATATAGATCCATCATAGTAGTCCTATTGTGAATTTACCACTGCATGAATTATTGTAGCTAAATTATCCTTGTCCAGGATCACTAAATGGCCCAGCAGTCTGTTCTGACACCAAGAATTCCAAGCCACAGAGCCCACTTGGGCCTCTGTGACAAAGATTCAACTAGGAGTACTCTCAAGGTACGTACTTGCTTTTTTTAGGAGGAGTTCAACCCGATCTGTGGCAGGTTCCCTACCCATCTCCCAAACTCAAGACCCACCAAAGCACAATGCTTCTGTCTTATATGGATTCGGTTTCAGTTTGTTGGCCCTCAACCAGTCCATTGCAGCATCCAGGCAGTGATTCAGCACAGCCCCAATTGATACTAGCATTGGGGCCAGGATGGAACCCTTCAGCACTGCAGAGCTTAATGGTCATCGATTTGAATAAGAAACCTTCAGTGCTGCTTTCCAGGTCTGACCTGAAGACAAGAGTAAAAGAACTGTAGTACAACACTTTCCATTTCTATCAAACAGAACCAATCCAGTAAGACACTGATTAATATGGAAATAGGTGAATCCTTTCATCTTGTAGTGCCACCAGAAACCTTAAAAGAGACCAAATCAAAGCTTAGTAGCCATGCTTTGAAAATTGTGACAGACATGCAATGTTAAACTATTAGCCAAATAATGGAAATCAATATCTAAAGAGTCCAATTTTATATAGCATGAAGTAGGCCATAAAACAAAACCCATGTGTCCAGTGGCCAAACAGGGCACAGAAAAATTCAGCCCCGAAATATGACTGGAAATCCCTGTGCTATTTAAAAGAGGGTGGGTGGGTGGGGAGCATAAAAGGCAATGAGGCCTGAAATACAGCCATACCAGCTTCAATGGCCCAGTCCAACATCAGTGTCACAATGTACACTGGCATCACATTTGACCAGTGGTTTGGGAAGGGCATGTCTACTTCTGTCATATGGCCATGTGAGTATGAATCTAATTAACATCATCCTTGCATGAGGAGGAAGACCAAGAAATTACTCACTGCTCCCCTTCCCTACACCTTTGTTCCCAGTCCTATCACCCTCCACATGTTGGTACACGTAGGTCTGGAACAGGGAGTCCTTTAAGCATCCTATGTGGTATAGAATCCTGCTCATATAGGATGCTAAATCACGCACAGGGCCTACATCCCTACGGTAGGTTATATTCAAGTAACATAGACCTCGGGATCCTTTCAACTTTGCAGTTCTACAACTCTATGCACTTATCCATGCTATGAGGAAAGCAGTGGAAGTAGGCAATAGGGATATGAGAAAAGAAGTCAGTGTAATGCTAGCTAGGGCATTCTGGAAAATGTCATCCAAAAAATTAATGTTTCCAGGCTCTGTACACTATTGCCCTCTCTTTCATAGGACTAATTGTGTAAGGCTCATAAAAGGTAAGGCTTCAGAGAAACCTGTTTTGTTGTATTTCCTCAGAGTTCCATCTCACAGCATTTCCACATTACTCTCTTATACTGCTATTATTCCACTTTCAATATTCTATGAAATCCTGGGCCTTAGCCCCCCCCTAAACTGCAAACCCCAGGATTCCATAGGATGTTGAAAGTGGAATAACAGCACTGTAAGAGTGTAGTGCAGAATGGCCCCAGTTCACACTGCTTAATATTCACCATCTCTTATCCATTCCCATGTGCCTGCACAGAAAAGTACATTTCACTTCACTGTGATATAATTCAGATTTCTTGTTGATATGCTCAAATGTCGGCTAAAGTTGGAAACTGAAGCAGATTATGCATTGTCCAGTCAATGACTGTAACAAAATGAAGGATGTGATACACATGTGATGCTCAGTACTATTTTAATCTCTGATATAAAATTTCCTTCCTTTTACGAAAAGAGAGCACAGTTTTCATCATTATTCCAAACTTCAGCATTCTGTGCTATACTAACACAGAGACTATTCTCAAAGGAACAATTAAGCGGAGTGTATACATGAATCCCGGAAGGCTAGGAAACCTGTGCCGATAATTACACTTCATTAAATTAATTGGAAAGCATGATAATTCCAGGAACATTAATGTGTTTATATTTTCTCTTTCTATAATTTATCTTCAGAGAAATAAAGAAAATGTTGCATGGATTTTTTTTTAAAAAGTCTATTTTAAAATAGCTTTAATAATTATAATTAATGTTTGAGATTCAGAATTCCCTGTAGACAAGAAGTTCAAATTGGAGTGAAATTCACTGTACTATGTTTACCTTGTTCCAACCCTCAAAGCCTTCCAAGATTCATGCTAAATGAGCTGGCAAAGAAAAATACTTATTACTGAGTTTTCTCACTGGGAGACCAATTAAAACAGCTTTGAAATGTATTAGATACTAATGATTTCTCATGTTTTACTGTTTGCCCTCTCTTTGTAATGTTGCTGTGGCTTGCTTTTAAAACTTTACCTTTTTTTTTTTTTGTGAAGATGAAAAAATAAAATAAAAAAACCCAAAAGAATGATCCGTATAATTTCCAAAAGCCTTTACTTAGAAACTTTTATGATATTTGAAAATAATTTCTTGTAACACTTAACTCCTTATCATTCTGTTAGGGCTTATTTCTCTTTGATGTACACCACCATACAATCCAATTAGAAAAAGAGCAGAGGGATATACAGTGGCAGTATAGTAATAAGCTTACAAACACTGGGGGAGGCACAAAAGGACAACGTATATTTCAGAATGGGTAAGCTTTGAGATGAGAGCCATTTTGGTGTAGTGAGTTGAACGTTGGACTATGACCCTGGAGACCACAGTTCGATTCTGCACGTGGCCATGGAAACGCACTGGCTGATCTCAGGCTTATCGCACACACTCAGCTCCAGAAAATCCCATGATAGGTTCACCTTAGGGTTGCTGTAAGTCAGAAATGAATTCAAGGCACACAAGAAGAAGAAGAAGAACAAGCTTTGACCTGCATATTGAATTTCTGAAAAAAGAATAACACAGTGACCGGAATCCTGTGGGTGGCATACACATGAGTAACCTCAGTTTACATGTGTGTATACCCTTTTTTGGACATTGTAAAAGAGGTCATAAACAATCTCTTGCACAATGTCCCAACTCCATTCCAAGCAGCTTCCATGTGCTTGGAGCATGCTGTTGTGGCCATTTAATGGTTGTGGTGAAAGGACAGGAAGTGCCCAAGAAGCATCCAGATGTAGTTCTACATCTAGGAGAAAGGAGCAACCAACATCCCTCAAATCTCCAATTGCTCATGGGAGATCTGAGTGAGCTATGCTAGCTCCCTTCTTCTAGCTGTAGAAGTGGATGCCTCTTTCCTTCTGGCCTATCAGTACTCTTCAGGGGTGCTTCATCCTATCCCTACCCAATGAAAAATAAAGGGCCTTCATAGTGTACCCCAGAGTAGAAGGAATGTGAAACTGCTTGGGCAAAGCATTATCTTCACCAGTACAGTACAAGAACATGGCATATATACCATATTCATCTTTCCATTTTAACTATTTTCTCTGAAATAAGTTGACTAAAGCAATTCTGTTACCCCAAAATGTGGGTGACTAGCAGGACCACCCATGATGCAAGTACCTTCATGTGACAACTGGAGGCCCGGAGAGGGAGGTAACCTAGTCTGATCTTCCACCAATGTTTTTGGGGTCCTTGCAGGAAAGAAACAGCCAGAGAATCCAAGATAAACTAAAATGTGTTTTATTGAAGGCTTTAGTCCCACAATCAAAAGATCCAAGCACTCACACATTTTTACAAGAGCTATTGAAGGATAAAAGGAGGAAAGTTATTGATAGCAGAGTTTTAAGGAATGTGCAATAATTACTGATCTGGAGAGCATTAAAGGAGGCAGTGATGTGACTTAGACTAGCACCTAAGAAGAGTACTTTTTTAGAAATCAGAGTGACAGTGTGGCCTTCAGTAAGTGAGATACTGCATCTGACAACCCAAAACAGGGGGCTTTCATATGCAAAATCTGCTGGGGGGGGCAAGGGTGTGAATGGATCTCTGGCCAAGCAAACAAGGGAGGTTGCAGCTTAGACAATGGGGTCCAGATGGAGTTAATGATCTTAATGTTAGGTGAGAAAGAGTTAATGCCTATCATAATAGCTCTGAAATAGTGGACAGGTAAAGGGACAATGCAGTTTTAGGGAATGGTCAATAATTACTGATCTGGAAAGCAGGGAAAGAAGAAGGGCTGAAACAATCAGTGGTTTGGTGGGAATTTCCCATCACTATTGTGTGGTGGTGGAGATATAACAGCTTCAGTTTAAGCCTATTATCTCTGGAGTTACCTGGTGATTAGTGTGACACTGACCTTGGCTATGCCTAGAGAGGATTGTCTGACCTGCTTTGCAGCACACATGTTCTGCAGTAATTTTTCTTTGCCCAGCCTGGCCTTACAGTCATTTCAGGGTCTCTTTTATAACAGTCCAAATTAATCTATTTTGCCAATTAAATTATATTTCACCAACTTTACCATATCAGATCAGATCAGGGGAGTATGAGGACACGGAACAATCCTACATATGTTTGGAGGGGTGTGGGTTACTCTTTTTTTTGGCATCAGCAGTGCTCCTGGAAATTTATGTGGTCACAAAGAGTTTCTTTTTGAATGGGCTTCAGCTCAGATCTCCCCGGTCATAGTCCAATGCTCAGACCACTATACCATGCTGGCTCTTACATGACTTTACATATTTTTAACAGCATAGCAGATATACTAAGAAACCCTGTTAGTGAATTGAGATGGTGCATATCAGGGCATCAGCAAGAGTGTCCTGACACACATCAGGCTCTATCAATGCACATCTGCACTCCCTAGCCAGTGTCCCCATATGTATTCATATTTTCTCTGGTTCCCCTACATAGTTATATAACAACAGCTCCTTACTGAATACAGACATTATAGAACTGCTTAATTCTATTTCTCACAGACATAAGTCCACTTATGAAGCTGTAAGTCCCCACATGAATTCTGGCCAAATAAAATATAAGAAACCCTTCTCCACTCACAAAGAATGCTGTATGGAACTCACTTAAGCTTAGTACTGAAATAATTCACTGCAAAGCAAGGGTCTGTCCAATAAAACCTTCTTTCAAATATAAAAGGTAATAGATCGAAATGGCTAGGGCACCATGGTAAAACTTGGCAGTCAGATTTAATGTCTCCCTCCTCCATTTGGACACTCTCCCCTTCCCAACAAACAGGGGGTTTTGACATGGTCATTTAGGCCTTGATCCTGATGAAGCAGAATGTTTGGGACCAGCAAAAATGCCCCACCCTGTTCTTGCCTTGTATTGCCTTATGTTTTGTTCGCAAAATAAAGCAATACAGTATCATAACAAGGAAGGTTGGATAACAGCATACCATTACAACTGTAAAAACAGGATGGGAAGCCGGGAAGGCAGTTAAATCCAGAATGGCAGGAGAACTACTAGGGCACGTTTTCTCCTGCCTGCCTGCCTGCCTGCCTGCCTGCCTTCCTTCCTTCCTTCCTTCCTCCCTCCCTCCCTCCCTCCCTCCCTTCCTTCCTTCCTTCCTTCCTTCCTTCCTTCCTTCCTTCTTTCCTTCTATTCTCCCTGAATGGGATGGAGTGAAATCTATTGCCCTGATGGCTGGCAAAAAGAAGGTCCCATCCCCTAGTTGCCAACTGCTCAGCTTCCTAGAAGCCTGTGAAAGTCATAGGGGTACTTGGGGAGAAGACACCAAGAGGGGAAATGACAGACCATTGTTGCTGTCCCAAATCACACTTCAGCCTACAAAGGGCCCTTTGTGTCAATCTAGACCCTTGCTTTCAAAGCTGCAGTGCCCCCATTATGGAATGTACACTTATGATTGGATCCTCTGCTTGGAAGCCTAACTCGTGCTTTGAAGTCAAAGTAGAACCTGGCTTCCTACTCATGCATTTGGGATCCAGGGGGATATAGGCTTGGATTTCATTCAAATTGTGTAGATTTTATTCTATTGATATTGTTAAACTGAAGTGCATGAAGAAGATACAATCATAATAATATAATCATATGCATGGATTTTGTGTTCTTGGAGACAACCAACAACAGCTCAAAAATTTTCCAAAAGGAAAAAAAAAGGAAACTTTGATTTTGCCTTTTTATATAAGGTGCAGTCTCTTGCATTTCCTTGCTTGTGTTTGATGTATGAATCTCCGTATCAGTCCAGATCACTTGAGACTGCCCTGCTTTACTCCAGAACCAAACTGGGACAATGTGATCCAGATTTGATCTTATCAAAATTGGTTCAAATCATTGCAATTTCATTTGGAATTCAGTTGTTTGTGTAAATGTAACCATCCACAGCCCTTTTCAGTATGTAGAGATTTCTCTCTCTGAAAATAATCAAAAAATGGTAGAAAACAAATAAATTTATTGGGCGTTGAGTAACCCTGGAGAGAAGAATCCTGGACTGACAAGAATCTTCACAGTTTGACAACTATTCTACATAAAATTCCCACATGATTCTCTCATGCAGAAAACAACATGCTTCTGCACAAGCTACTCAGTATAGAATAAGCTGCCGATTTTGACACAAAAAGTGATGTTTTTGATGCAAAACAACCACATGCAATGTTTCTGTGAAGAATGTGTATCAAAGTGTGAACAGTGTTTGAAGTCTTTTTTTTCACAGCAGGAAGAAACTTACTGGCTGCTAAGATTCTCAGTGGTTTATTGTGTTTTGATTGTACTAATGTAGACAATCTTTGTGCAACTGGCTTTAGAATTAAACCGCATTAGGATGCTGCCACAGTTGTTACGTAGGGCCTTGTTATAGGCTGTGGCCAAATTAGATGCAATGGGAAGAGCCTATTCTGTGTGCATGTGTGTAGACTTCTTTTATTCCCAGTTTCCACTAAAATGCCAATAGTTTGTGCTGTGCAGGGGTAATATTGCTAAAAACTGAAGCTCTTAAGCTTGCTTTGTCCTTGTCGCTAAAGGTGGTTGTTTAAGCAGACATCAGAATTTATATTGTCTGCTGTGAATGAAATGGGCAATACCTCAAGAAAGCAAAGGATCCTTTTAATCATTGCAAATATGGGGTTTTAAGCCCCTTTCTTATTGATTTTGGGCTGTGATAGAGTAAAATTAACCTTGCTGCAATGCCTTAAACATATTGAATTGTAGCCTTGAATGTCAAATATAGCAAACTCTTTACTAAACAAAGTATATATCCATTTTGTTCCCTTCTACATTATCTTTCCAAAAAAAAAAAAAAAAAGATTGATCTACCATTCACTAAAATGAGTCTGGCTTTCATATAGGCAAGGCTAAATGGCCTTCCTCTGGCAGATTTGACAGGGCACATCCAAGGTATTCCTAAAAAAACTAGAGTCTGCTTTTGTAACTCTTTAATTATAGATGATATTGCCCATTTTACTCTAGAATGTAGTTCTTATTTTCATATTAAGGAAAGGTATGTCCCTGTTGCACAGGGTGATCACCTTTGGAAAAGTTGTGTTTTTTAATAAGTGATTTTAGTAACATGTAACTTTAAGTTCTGCTGAACTCCTGGCATTCGTCTTATGTTTGCATGCAAAGACCAAGGGTGATGTTTCTAATATAATTATGTAATGGCTGATTGTCAATTACCATTTTTTGACTGATTTGACTGCATTAACTATGGCCCTTTTCACATGCAGTTTCTTTTGCGAGAGGGCCCCTTGAGCGTGATGTAAATGGGAGCGGCAGTCTGTACGACGCACTCCCATTTATGCGATGCTCAAGAGCCGGGCGCAGAGCAGACACACACCTTTTTATTTTCGGCTTTAAGCTGAAATGGTGCACAGTTGTGCAATGCTCCTGGGGCCTGTGCGCACTTACCTGCTGTGCGGTGCATCAGGAGCCGGGCCGGTCACACTTCCTGCCACAGCGCTAGCCTACAATTCCCAGGTTGTGCTGCAGTAGGAAGGGGCAGGGCGCTCGCATGATGCTTGCGCAACCAGGAAACGCTGTGGAACTTAAGCAGCAGGGAAGCAGCAGCGTTCCTGCTGAGGCTCCTTGCGCGAGATGCCCCTCCCAGCTGTGCAAACGGGTAACGTGCGAAAAGGGCCTATGTAATGAAATCTTTTGCATATCTGACTCAAAAGTAAGGTCTATTAAACTTAAAAGATCTTATTGTCACCTGTGTGGTTAGGATTGCGGCTCAAGTGAACTTATTTAGGATCCAAGCCAGAAGGTTCACTTACACAGAACTATGCAGGCCTAAACATACAAGTTTTGGCAGAATGTATAAGGGTACTTTCAAACAAAAATAAAACCAGCTCACTTATATTGAATTAATCACAGGATTTCAAAATGCAATGTTTCAATTCTATTGTATCTTTGGAGCTTTAATCAAGCAGGGAGAAAATGAGAAAAAAAGGAGGAAATGAAGGATGCTGTGACCCCAATAGAAGAAGATAGACTTTCATTGGACCATCCAAACTTAAACCTTTTGTGAGGGAATTCAACCCAACTCCACCATCTCAAGAGGCCAACATTACTGCAAGTTCTCATAATAGGGAGGAGATTCAAACCAACCCTGCTCAGCCACAGTGGTCTAATGTAACCAATCCTTTCAGTTTCATAGGTCCTTTAATACATCCAGGAGAAAGTTGTAAAGTGTATCACAGGTCTCAAAGAATTAGAACTAAACCACCAATGTTTATAGCAACTGTGTTTTCAGTTTTTCAATAATACTAAGTCTTCAGCCAAAGACAGCATATTGCAATATGTTAATTTCATTACAAATAATGCAAATGTATAATGCATGTTTGCCTTGCACCATAACACTTCTTAATCAGAGCTTATTTTACTCAGTTTGCTATGCTGGTAGTGTATTATTTGTGAGGATGGGACAAACCCAGAATTTTCCGAATCTGAATCCAGATCTGAATCCCTGGAAGGTTCTGGGAATCCGCAAATCTCACAAATCTTGAATCTTTTGAATCCTTTTTTTAAAAAGGGTTTAAAAAGCAAGAGAATGAAAGCACTTCTACAGAAAAGTGTTTTTGAAGCAGAATTTGACATCTTTGTTTAACAAAAAACAAATTTAAAAAGCTTCCAGTTCAGGAAAACATACCCATGCTTCTTATTAAGAAGATACAAATGCAAATGACATGTTCATCTACTACATGAAGCACATAACTCCCAAGTGAAAAAAAATACAGATTATTACCTTGCAGAGGGAGGCAGCCCCCATGTGCACAGGCAGCCCCAGCAGACACAGGCAGCAAGAGTGAGCACAGGCAGCAGCCCCAGCCACAGGGAGTGTCTAGTGTGCCCGTGGCTTATGCCATGATTTTCACACACCCAGGGGCCCACTGGCTTATCAGGCCTTTGGCAGGACCTGGAAGCACCAGTTTTGAAAAACCTGACCACCTTCTTCCTCCTGCCCCGACAGGATCCTTCTGCAGGGAGCATGAGATCATGCTATCTGCCACTTTTGCTGGTAGCCACAGACAGGAATGGGCCTGCGGCCAGTGGTAGCAAACTGGGGAGCATGAGACTGCACTCTGTACTACCTTTTGCCACCCGCTCTTGGCAGGATCTTGCACTCCCTGCCACTTTCTCTCCCTGGTGGGGGCAGGATTCAAGAGGTTTGATTAGCCTATCTTGACAGAGGGATTTGGATACATAAATCTCAAAACTTTGCCCAGGATTTGAGGATTTGATTGGCCCATCACTAATCTGTGTCAAATCTGAGATGGAGTACACAAATTGCACCAAAATATGTACCTGTTTGGCAAAGAGATGTGCCATTCTTGGATACTTTGTGCGACATGATTTACTGTGCTGTCTTTCTGAGATAAGCTGCTGTTTGTCCACAAAGAAATTGAACACCACCCTTACAAAGCAACTTTGTTTTTTCAAACTGCAGAGCGATGGTAAATGGATTATCCCTGAGAAGAATGAGGGAACAAACATTTATATCCCTTAAAGTCTGCAAGGGGGGGGGAATCCACTATCATATATAGTTTATTTTGTTTGTTTAATCAAAATGAGAGTTTCTTAGAAGAAACCTTCATATTCAGAATTTTCCAGAGGGCAAGCTTTATCTCTTTATTTCTTAAGCTATAGATACAGGGATTCATCATGGGAGGCACCACAGAATACATTACTGCAAATACCAAGCTCAGATCTGATGAAGAATTGGAGGTAGGGGTCAAATATGCTAAAATTCCAGTAAAGGCACACATGGATGCTACAATGATATGGGGAAGGCAGGTAGAAAAGGCTTTTTGTCTCCCCTGATCAGAGGGCATTCTCAGCACTGTGGTGAAGACCTGTACATAACTGACAATTATGAAAATAAAGCAACCCAAAAGCATTCCACTGCTGAGTACAACAACACCAAATTCAACTAGATACAAGTCATTGCAGGAGAGGTTGATTAACTTGGGTATTTCACAGAAGTATTGGTCAACAACATTGGAGCAGAAGGAAATAGCAAATGTGCTAACAGTGTGTACTGCACCATAGAAAAAGCTACTGATCCAGACACTGGCAACCATTTGCATGCAGGCTGTTTTGTTCATTATTGTCTCATAACGTAGTGGGTTGCAAATGGCAACATATCGATCATGAGCCATCACTGTCAGGAGGGCAAAATCAGATGCTGCAAAGAAAACTAGAAAGAAAACCTGTGCAACACATCCAGAGTAAGAAATCAATCTGGTATTCAAGAAGGAATTAACTACAGACTTAGGGACAGTTACAGAGATTGATCCAAGATCCATTATGGCCAAATTCATGAGGAAGAAGTACATGGGAGTGTGTAGATGATGGTCAAAAGCTATTGCAAAAACAATGAGAATGTTCCCAGTCACAGTAAGCAGGTACAATGTCAGAAATACAATGAAGTGCACAATCTGTAGGTCTCGATCCTGAGAGAACTCCAACAGTAGAAAATGGGTAATAGCACTTGTGTTTGCACTCATAGTCATCATATTAGGCTGAATGCTTTCTGAAGGAAGAATAAGATAGAAATGTGTTACAAACCAATAAGACTGGTAGAATATGAGTATTCCTCAGAGATTCTGAGATCAACATGAAATGAAGGAAAAATTGAAGGACTTATTGAACCATATTGAGCTATCTTTCCTTTCCTCTACTAGTTGCAAGACCTCAAGGTGGTATGAGAGGGAGATTGAGCACGTTGAAGTTAACAACTTATCTATCAGTGTTTTATCTTTCTAAGATGACTTTCCCAGGATTGGAGAAAAGGGAAGATGCAAATTAACAACAACAAAAATAGCAACAATGATGACAACAACACAATTTAGTGCATTCAGATACCATTCTGAGACACTCTATGCCAATTAATATTGCAATAATATGAACATAGAGGTGGAAACTCAAGTAAATATGGAGATTGGGGAGTAGTGACTGCAGTATCTAGTGCAATGCATCAATTCTGGGTATTAGTCCAAATTTAAATACACTATCCAAAATAAAGCATCAACCACATCTGACTTGAGCATACACCGGCTGGAGTTCTGTTGTTGTTTCACTTTCATGTGTAAGTTCCCCTCTTAAGCAGTTGGACATTTTTGCCCAAATTGGATTGTCTGTATACAAGTCAAGGTCGTGGAGGTCAAATGTGGCACCGTACTGAATGTGGATGCCATCTGCAGCTGCAGGTGTGTACTCAGTTGTACAACTTTGTCATTCAACACAAGGGAAGCATAACACAATCAACTCATAATTCATCATGAAGACATTTACCATCTGGAACTCTGATATAGCATGTGACTATACATAGTCTTTCTTTCTTTAGGAAGAAAAAAATTGGGGTGTGAAATCCAATGAGTTTGCTGAGTGAGAAACTTGGATATGCTAGACTGACAAGCACTGTTTAGGGACATCAAAGGGTGGGAATAGGGGGAGAATTTTGTCTAGAAATTCATCCTCTAAACAGAGTACTAATTTTTTATCTCCATTTGATGAAGCCCTGAAGAACTCAGTGTATGTGAATTCATTCAGAGGAGCATTCCAGTACCTATACAAAGCTTACTCTAAGGATGGAGAGATCACTCTAATTTCATTATCTATCACTTTCATGTGTTCATTCATGTCCTTTCTCTCATTCCATTCTGTCCTGTTTCTCAATTCTGCTATGATTCTACTAACTCATCTTAAGCTCTAATGTCGAATTTTCTGCAACTCTGAGTGGATCTGGTGACTGAAGTCCCTCATTTTACTGCTCTCTTGAATGTAACAATATAATTATGGGGCGGGGGGGGGGAACCCGGCTACTTAAATATCAACATACAAACTTATGATTATACCACCAATATATTTTTCATAAAATGAATCATGGGAGATGGAAAATGTCCAAAGTGTGACAATAAAAATTACAAAGGTAAAAAATAAGCAGTTAAAAAAAAAAAAAGACTACATTTATAGAACAATACTGGTTGCACAAGAAGAAGCATACCACACCATATAGGGAAATTCTAGCAAAGAGGATACAAACCACCCAAGGCAAATAAAATAATAATAATAAAAAAACCCCCATGAAATGTAGGAGCAGGCATGGGCAATCACATGTGCAACTCACTTTCAAATATCGGATGGTTTTGAAACAAGAAGATACCTGAAGCAAACTACTCTAGCAATTCCTTAAGTTACAAATACATAAAGAACTTACTCATTTGTTAACATATACTGACATTTTCAGGCACACTTTCCTTCTGCAGTTATGAGAATAGTTAGTCTTTACTGTGAATTCCTTCTGTTTTGAACTCTGTTGTTGTGATGTTGAGGTCTGGCTTATACTGGCAAGAAGATGTTTTTTCTCCAGAGATGCAGATGAATGAATCACTCTTTGTGTCCCTTGAGTCTTGGTCTCAGGAACACTAACAAATCATCAATAGAAGAACTTCAAGGAAACCCAGCTTTTTGGCCTGTAGTTCTCTTCATACTGCTAAAACAGATTGAGTCTGTGGAAATATGTACAAATGACAGAGCATATTTGTGAGTTTCATCCTTTTCAGTCTCCATTCCAAAGTTACCTCCTTTACAGAATGTCTCTGTTTCCTAAAGTGTAATGAACAGATGAAGTGTGATTGTTAGTTGTTAGTTACACTCTTCATGGCAATATGCACAGTCCAGATGACCATAATTTTTGTTCATCACCCTGGAGTGATGATCCATGATAATAGTATGGAATTAAATCATACCAGATATTTACTGAACTTACTAAAGCCCTAATGAGCCCAGAGAAATTAATTCCAAACAAAATGTTTGGCCACTAACAAATGTAAGACAAGGGATTAATAACACAATGGTTCTCGAAACAAAGAAGTGATAACATCCGGTTTCCAATCTGTTGCTCAAAAAGGAAGCCCTTACTCAACAATCCAAGGTGCAAATTTGGTAAACTGGTATTAAAATGCAATCTGAAACAATTTTCCCTGACTGGTGAATGTATCTCCTTGAATAAAGATTGCTATATTAATTCTTTCAATCATGCTCCACTCCAGTGATTTCTTCCCTATCCAGCCTTAATGAATGTTAGTATACTGACTGAATATTAAAACAAAATCTTTTTGCAGCCCAGACTTATGCATTGTACATATATATGAACATTATGCAATGTTCATACATAATTAAATCACCCAAATTCAGGTTTCAAGACACCTAACTTTCCCCCCCTCCCAATCCAGGTCTGTGCTTCCCTATGAAACATCCAAAATGACAATGGTGGTGGGCTTGAACTTTGATTGACAATGGAAAAGTCTCAGTTGCCTACAACATTATCAACTGGGTCATTTCCCCCAATGAATCCATCATTAAGATCTGGGTTGGAAATATTTCAGTAAGCCATCAGTTTGCCTTCAATGAGAATATCATTATATGTAACATCAAATGTAATCAGGTAGGAATAATGTGTACATGTTAAAAGTTGTATTATAGTACAGAAATCCAGTTATCAAAATGTAGGACTACTGTCATATGTTGGTCAGTACATGTTTTTCAATATTTGTGTATCTGACAACATGAATTCTGCTGGATAGCTCTAGCTCTCCAATATAGATAGACAGACAGACAGACAGATAGATGCACACATACATACATACAACTCTACTACAGTAATATTACCTAGCTTTGGTACGCTTTCACATGTGTTCTGTTTAAAGAAGGAAAGAATATACCAAATCAAAAAAAAAAAGTTGAAAAATAGGTTTCTTATGTATTGGGAAACCCTGTCAAGGAGAGATGGAGTCATCACAGTTTGAGATGAAAAATGCACAAGATTCTTTTTGGAAGAAAATGGTATTTTAGTGAAGAATACTAGTTTCCTGTTCAAAAAACAGCATTTTTTTCAAAGAAAAATAATATTTCTATGGATAAAATATTAAGTTCTTTACAAATTATATAAAAAGGTTAGTTTGGATCGTAACACTAGTGCTTTCTTAAGTGACTTCCGCATTACACTGTTATAGTGCTATTATTCCACATTCAACTCCCTATAGAATCTTGGAGTTTGCAGTTTAGGGAGGGACCTTTAGAATTCTCAGCAAGAGAGCTCCTTGGCCTCAGTAAACAACAAACCTCAGAATTCCACAAGAGGTTGAAAGTGGAATAATAGTACTGTAACACTATAGTCTGGAAATGATCTTAGGCCCTTTTCACATGTGGAGGGAGAAACGGGGTAAAACACGCAGAAATGGAGCTTACCAGCAACCGGGTAAGTCTGTCGCCAAGCGGAGCAGCGCAAGTTCGCTGGTCCACAGTCCTCGGCATCCTGCAGCATCCAAAATGGCAACTTACGGCTGGCGAAGGCTCTCCACCAAGCAGAGAAGCTTGCTAGCCAGAAGCCCGCCCCCGCAGATCTGCAGGCACGCTCTTGCGTGCGCCTGCAAATCTACACCGGGGCACTGCGACAGGGCTGCACGGGGCTGCATGATCGTGCTTTTTAAAAACCTCTTTGAAAGAGGTTTTTAAAAAGCACGTGGCGCCACCACTTCTGGCCGCTCCTGTGCAGATTGGGGTGTGGAAATACGCTAAAGTAGTCCGCCCCAATCCACTCCATGGTATAGACGACCTCCGTCAGAGGTCTCTCTACACCGTTTTATTACCCCCGTATAATAGGGCCTTAGTCTGAGCTCATTTTATTCAGGTCCCTTCTGCAGGATGTCCTTGTCCCACACTGGGGATGAGAGAAGGGCAGAATCTGGAAGACATTTCTGCATGACATCATTGGGGTCTCATCCTTCTCCCATCCCCAGGCGGCATGAACATGCAGTAAATCACTGACAGGCTTTATTCATCAGTGACTGGCATTCATGCCACCATCCCACCATGCACCTTCACTTACCCTAGGTGCAGAGGTCCTCGAAGCACAATGACTGTACTTCCTGCCCCAGCACAGCCTGGGACATTGCCCAGCTGCACTGCAGAAGGAAGAGGTTGTGCCATTGTGCTTCCTCCATTCACGGAGGCACCCAGTGTGGAGGGGAGCACTCCTGTTGCAGTCCTGTCCTGGCAGAGATAATGCCAGGACCTGCACCCAATGTTGCTGGAACAAGGTAGGCTACAGAAAGGGCCTCAGTTAGCATTGCTGGTGCTGTGCTACTTTTGTTGAATCTGCAGGACACATGAAAACTGCACCATAATAGACACTTATTTAGCAAAGACATGTGGCTTTATTGTTAGAAGTGCAACAACACTTAGCACTGAAGAATCAAGAATGCCTCAGGCAGTAGTTATAGGGCAGTTAGTTTGAATGATTTAGTGTCCCCCCCCCTTCTTGCTCTAGCTGTCTTGACTCATCTGTGAGGTAAACTGATACTCTTAGGGATATTTTCTTCACCTCTTTTCTTCAGACGAATCTCTACCCAGCACTTACAATGCAGGCAGATTAAAATTGTACCCTGAGTTACTCTCCTATCTTAGGCCATTTCTGCACTGGACTGCTATAGTGCTATTATTGCACTTTCAATATCCTATGGAATCCTGGAGTTTGCAGTTTAGGGAGGGGGCCTCAGGATTCCATAAGATGTTGAAAGTGAAATAATAGCACTATAACAGTCCAGAGCAGAAATGGCCTTAGACAAGAGTTCATATAATAAACCATTAGTTTGTTTCTCTAAGCCATTTGGTGTCTTTGCTCCTTAATGAGGATTTCTGCCCTGCTGCAGACATGTACTGCCTATCAGTTATGGGAAACTTTGGGTGATCTGATCTATCACACTGTTTTTCTCAGATAAACTGCACAGTTTGCCTGCAAGGCAACAGTAACATATAACATCTTAGGTTTCTCAAACTACACAGGAGATGAGTAAGTGGATTATTCACCAGTACTATTTACAAATATGAAGAGAACAAACAATTGCATCTCTTAAACTACCCGGAGGCAGGGGGGACATTACATATTGCTTGTTTTATTTGTTTAGATAAAATAATAGTTTAATTTTTTTAAAAAAATCCCTTCACATTCAGCATTTTCCAGAGAGCAAGCTTGATCTCTTTATTTCTTAAGCTATAGATAAATGGGTTCATCATGGGAGGCACCACAGAGTATATTACTGAAAATACCAAGCTCAGATCAGATGGAGAATAGGAGGTAGGGGTCAAATATGCTAAAATTCCAGTACATACAAACATGGATGTTACAAGTATATGTGGAAGACAAGTAGAAAACATCTTTTGCCTTCTCTTCACAGAGGGCATTCTCAGTACTGCTGTGAAGACTCCTACATAACTAACAATGATGAAAATAAGGCAACCCATAAGCATTCCAGCGCTCAGTACAAGAATACCAATTTCAACTAGATATAGGTCATTGCAGGAGAGTTTGATTAACTTGGGTATTTCACAGAAGTATTGGTCAACAAGATTGGAGCAGAAAGAAATTGCAAAAGTGCTACCCGTATGTATTAGTCCATAGAAAAAGCTACTGATCCAGACACTGGCAACCATTTGCTTGCAGGCTGTTTTGTTCATTATTGTCTCATAACGTAGTGGGTTGCAAATGGCAACATATCGATCATGAGCCATCACTGTCAGGAGGGCAAAATCAGATGCTACAAAGAAAACTAGAAAGAAAACCTGTGCAACACATCCAGAGTAAGAAATCAATCTGGTATTCAAGAAGGAATTAACTAAAGATTTAGGGACAGTTACAGAGATTGATCCAAGATCCATGATTGCCAAATTCATGAGGAAGAAGTACATGGGAGTGTGTAGATGATGGTCAAAAGCTATTGCAAAGACAATGAGAAGGTTCCCAGTCACAGTAAGCAGGTACAATGTCAGAAATACAATGAAGTGCACAATCTGTAGGTCTCGATCCTGAGAGAACTCCAACAGTAGAAAATGGGTAATAGCACTTGTGTTTGCACTGACATCCATCACATTAGCTGGAATGCTGCCTGAAGGAAGAATAAGAAATATGTAATAAACCGTTAAGACTGGTAGAATACAGGCATTCCTCAGAGATATTGAGATCAAGAAGAAATGAAGAATTACTGAAGGAGCTACTGAACCATATAGACATATTTTTCTTTTTCTCTGCTAATTGCAAGACCTCAAGGTGCTGTGGAAGGGAAAAGTCTCATGTTGAAATCAACAGCTTATTTATCAGCATTTTAATGTTCTAAGCAGACTTTCACAGTTTGGGGGAAAAAGCAAGTTGTAAAACGACAACTACAGCAACACATAGCTAAGATATCTCAAACCTCCTTTCCAATGAAGCCTGAAATATATCTGCCCGAATATGGTAGATGATATTGAAGAGGTAATATAGAAAAGGCATCATAAAACCTGATTGTACATGATTACGGCAGGCAGAATGACCTACGCTCATAGATGGAAACAAAGAACAATGTGAACTATGGGTGACTGGTTACTGAAATTGTGTGACTTGATAGAGTTGGACAAATTAACTACTTTATTATCTGACAACACTGTTAGGCAATGCAAAGAAAATTGGATGGTAATTTCCCCTCTTTATGAAACCAAATGGGGGGAATTAGTGACAGCTGAAATTAACACTTGAATTTAGATTTCTAAAGTACAAAATAATAAAGCATGCAATAAATAAGAAAGAGATATTACAGATAAGACCCAAAAGGGAAAATTAAGAGATCACCCAAAGTTGATAAGATTTGAACAATTAAGTGAATTTATTAAAACTCACAGTTTTTCACTATTATATTGTCATGGAGTTCTACCAAAATTAACTTCTGCAATTTTTAATAACTGTTAAAATATTTTTTTAAATAAAAATGTTCTAAAATCCTTGTTGGTGCAGAAACTCCTCCTCATCTGTATAGGACCCTGTATAGATTTCCTTCCCCCATCCCCCAGTTTATAGTTAATTCTAAAAACATTTGCTCTCAGAAATCCTTCTCCTTATCACAACCCTCCCCTCTCTCTGTATAACCAGACATTTTGATCATTTAATATACATATGAAAATAAAATAAATCAGAAATATGTACAGATGAGGATGTACCAGAAAATTTGGTATTTCCCCGTTGGAAGAAATTAGCTCTGGAATGGCTTGAGGTTCACCTTTTTAATGTTCTTAATTCTTAATTTCTTAAGTATCCTATGGGTGTCGGATTATCATCTTTGAAGCTAAGCAGGTCAGCTCTGGTTAGTACTTGGATGGGAGACTGACAACAAATACCAGATGTATGTAACCAGATGTAAGCATATTTCAGAGGGAGGAACTTGCAAAACCACCTTTTATGATTCCTTGCCTCAGAAAACCCTATAAAATTCATGGGGTCTCCATAAGTCAATAGGCAAGAGGCATGTTGAGACACACACACACATTATCTATTTAAAATTGTATATCCCATTCTTTAAATATTTACACACTGCTCAGGATGGATAACTACATTAAAAAAAATTGGTCGTAAAATGTCCAAACTGTAAAAATAAAACTTGCAAAGGCAAGAAATAAAAAGTGGAAATAAAACGTTAGACCAAATTTGTAAAACAGTGCTTGGTTGAACAAGCAGAAGCATACCAAACCACACAGTGAAATTCCATAAAAGCAGATAGAAACCACCCAAGGCAAATAAAATAATAATTAAAAAAATGCTAAAATGCAGATGCAGATATGGGAAAATCATATGTGCAACTCACTTCCAAATATCAGATAGTTTTGAAACAAGAAGATACCTGAAGGAAACTATTATTCCTTAAGTTTCAAATACATAAAGAACTTACTCTTATATTAAAAGATACTTACATTTCCAGATGCACTTTCCTTCTGCACTTACGGGGAGAATTAATCTGTCTAGGCGTCAAGGAAACTTTGATGAGAATTCCTTCTAGTTTGTATTCTGTTTTTTTGTGATGTTGAGGGCTAATTTATACTGGCAGCATGGAGTTGACTCCAGGGAGGCAGATGAATGAATCACTTTTTGTGTCCCTCAAGTCTTGGTCTCAGGAAAGATAAAACAACTATTAATAGAAGAATTTTATGAAAAGCCAGCTTTTTTGTTTCTCACCCTGGAATGCTGACTCAAGACAATGATATATAATTAAGTCATGCCCACATATTTAATGAATTTCCTAAAAAATTATTGAGCCCAGAATAGTTGTGTTAGGCCACTAACAAATGTAAGACTAGGGATTAATAACACAATGATCTTCAAAGCAAAAGAGTAATGCCATCCTGCTACTAATCAATTGCTCAAAAAGAAGGCATTATTCAGCAAATCAAGTTACAAATTTGGTGAACTGGTATTAAAATGCAATTTGAAAGAATTTTTCCGTACACTGGTGGATGTATCTCCTTTCATACAGATCATTCTGTTATTTTCATCAACCATGCTCCACTCCAGTGATTTCTTTTTCACTATGTAGATTTAATTAATGACAGTAAATCAACTGGAAAATAATGGATTTTTTTTTTCAGCCCAGTTCGGTTCATTGTACATGTGCCAATGTAATGTTCACCCATAATTAAATGATAAATATTTACACACTGCATTTACACACTTACAAATTCAGATAAAGAGATACATAACTTATTCCTGATGATCAGAGCTGTCCAGCAGTGGAATATGCTGCCTTGGAGAGTGGTGGCCTCTCCCTTTTTGGAGGTTTTTAAACAGAGGGTGGATGGCCATGTGTTGGGAGTGCTCTGATGTATGTTCCTGTATGGTAGGGGGTTGGACTTAATGACCTCTGAGGTTCAGGCGGAATCTATTTTCCTGTAGCTTGAATATCTTTTCCTGTAGCTTGAATTTCAAATAAATCCTTAGGTTGTTTCTCTAATATATTTGGTGTCATTGCTTCTTAATCAGGATCTCTACTCTGCTGCAGAAATACACTATCTAGAAGTTGTGTGACCTGATCTATCACATTGTTTTTCTGAGATAAACTGCATACTTTATCCAAAAGGCTACTGAACACCCCCTCCCAACAGTTTAAGTTTCTCAAACGTAACCAAAATGGGTAAGTAGATTATTCACCCTTTGCAGCGACAAGAATTAGGGATCCGAATATTTATATTTCTAAAAAGCTCCAAAAACAAAAACCACCACCATATATAGTTTATTTGATTAATTAAAATAATAGTTTCTTAGAAGAAATCTTCACATTCAGCATTTTCCAGAGAGCAGCCTTGATATCTTTATTTCTTAAGCTATAGATAAATGGGTTCATCATGGGAGGCACCACAGAATACATTACTGAAAATACCGAGCTCAGATCTGTTGTGGAAGTGGAGGTAGGGGTCCAATATGCTAAAGATCCAGTAAATACAAACATGGATGTTACAACGATATGGGGAAGGCATGTAGAAAAGGCCTTTTGCCTTCCCTGCAGGGAGGTCATTCTCAACACTGTAGTGAAGACTCGTACATAAGTGACAATCATGAAAATAAAGCAACCAAAAGCTACACTAAAACTCATTACAAGAATACAAAATTCAATTAGATATAAGTCATTGCAGGAGAGATTGAGTAACTTGGGTATTTCACAGAAGTACTGGTCAACAACATTGGAGCAGAAGGAAATAGCAAATGTGCTAACAGTGTGTACTAGTCCATAGAAAAAGCTACTGATCCAGACACTGGCAACCATTTGTTTGCAGGCTGCTGTGTTCATTATTGTCTCATAACGTAGTGGGTTGCAAATAGCAACATACCGATCATGAGCCATCACTGTGAGCAGGGCAAAATCAGATGCTACAAAGAAAACTAGACAGAAAACCTGTGCAACACATCCAGAGTAAGAAATCAATCTGGTATTCAAGAAGGAATTAACTACAGACTTGGGTACGGTTACAGAGATTGATCCAAGATCCATGATTGCCAAATTCATGAGGAAGAAGTACATGGGAGTGTGCAGATGATGGTCAAAAGCTATTACAAAGATGATGAGAAGATTCCCAGTCATGGTCACCAGGTACAATATCAGGAATACAAAGAAGTGCACCATTTGTAGGTGTCGATCCTGAGAGAACTCCAACAGTAGAAAATGGGTAATAGCACTTGTGTTTGCACTGACATCCATCACATTAGGCTGAATAGTGCCTGAAGGAGAAATAGGAAAGGTGTGATAAACCATTATGACTGTTAGAAGACAGACATTCCTCAGAGATACTGAGATCAAGAAGAAATGAAGGAACTACTGAAGGAGTTACTGAACCATATTGACCTATCTTTCCTTTTTTCTCTGCTAATTGAAAGACCTCAGGGTGTTGTGGGAGGAGAAGTAGCATGTTGAAGTCAATAATTTACCCATCAGCATTTTATCTTCAAAGCTGCCATCCCCAGTATTTGAGAAAGGGAAAATGTAAATTAGGAACAACAATAAAAACAACTGCAACAAAAACAACATTTGGCCCATCCAGATGCCATTTTGAAACACTTGTCCATGCCAATTGATCTTGCAACAGTATTAATATGGTGGTGGCTTTATTGTTGTATTTGTTTATTGCATTCTTCCTTTTATTAGAAAAAAAACCCCATAAAAAACTCAAGTAAGTATGGAGAGTGGGGGCTGGTGTCTGCAGAGTCTAATGCTATCAGCTACTTCTGGCTTGAGCAAACTCTGACTTGAATCCTTTTGGTGTTTTACTTCTGTGAGTAAGATCCTCTGTGGATGCAACTGGACATTTTTGTCCATACTAGATTGTCTGTATCTAGGTAAAATTTGGTGAAGGCAAATATGGCCCTACATGGCATGCAGATGTCCATTCACTTGCATCTTCTGGTACACATTCAGTTGCACAACATTGCCATTCAACACAAAAGAAGCATAACATTTTCCCTTGAAATTTGATCTTTGACATTTATAGAAATCAGATGCAACCTGGGCATGAGGTTTCATTTAAGGAGTAATAATTCATTGTGAAAGACTAACGGTGGCTCAAGGACTGAGAAAAATACTGTAGGACTAGAAAAGAAAATTGTGTGTGTGTGTGTGTGTGTTTCCATCTTAAAGATGGTTAATTTCTTTTTCCTCTTCCCACTTTAAAGCAGGATAGATGGTCAAGGATTTTTTATGCTCCAAACTTTAGAGTAAATTAACCTGATTTTACCTCCTGAAGAAATATGTAGACTGGTATATAGTTATCACTCTCATCACACTCCTCTCCAAATGTTGTTGCGATGTTTTTGGTTTATAAAATGCACAAATGTGCACGTAAAAATACACAGTTTCCTTAAAAAGAAGGTTAATAAGATCTTTTATCATAACATGTATATTAAAATGGATATTTTAGGGTAAAATGCACTTGATTTATCAACCAGGTCATTGTGTTTTAGTACAAACTATAGAAATGGGACAGAATGGATTAATAAAGAAACATGCAAAAGTTACCAAAACTAGAACATATACAGATGAGAAGAACTCTGAAATAGTTGATCCCTAGTTGACTGAGACAAATGCTGTGGGAATGGAAGAGAAAATGTGTTTTTACAGAGCTTAAAAATAGACAAGATTTTTTTCCCCAATCAACACTTGAAAGCAAATTAATCTGATTTTATCTCCTGCAGAGATATGTAGACTGGAATACAGTTATCCTTCTTGTCACAATTTATTCCCAATGTTATTGTGCTGTTTCTTGGTTTTTCAAAAGTAGAAATGTGCATTTAAAAACATATAGTTTACTAAAAATAGATCAAGAAGGTATTTTACCATAACATATGGATTAAAATCTTTATTTTGGGATAAACCGCTTATGATATTTTAACCAGGTCTCTGGGACTGAGCACAAATTGTAGAAATGGGACAGAATGGACTAATGCAAAAAGATATAAAAGATACACAAACCTGAAAGTATACAGGTGAGAAATAGTCTGAAATAATTGATCTTTAGTGCAGTTGTTGTGTGCCTTCAAGTCTTCTTCCTCTGATTGCAACACTAAGGTACAATCACCAAAAATAGTCACATAGTCAGTAGTACTAATCTTATCTGGTAATAAAATAATGCCACTACTGCAACATGTTTCTGCTCATTTAATTATACATAGTAAAGCTTCTTAGAAATTTCTCTCTTTGTTTTGCTAATTTATTTGAGTAGCAATTAAGCTTGGTAGTTAAAGGGCCCACTTTAACATTAGGCAGAGCAACAAACTTCCCCCAAGAAGGAGATTCTGGATGCCATGAATGGGTAGCAGGCTAGAGAATCAAGAGATAAGAGAAGGTGGGCTTTTGAACAATTAAAACCACACTGGAGAATCAGAATGGGGCGGCCTTGAAGTATATGAGCAAGATAGCAAGGTACTGGTGAGGGAAAGGGATGGGGAATTTGCATTCTCTGATTTTTCCGTTAACTTATCATAGAAATCTGAGTGATTGATCTGTTTTTCAGGGTATGAAGTGTTAAATTTTCTTTTTCAAAAAATGTTTTGTGACTTTTGGGAGGGGTTGCCATGCTGTTGCTTTTGTATTCATGTGTCTTCAAGTCACCTGTTGACTTGTGAAGACCCACAGAATTTTATAGATTTTCTTAAGCAAGGAATTCTCGAGGTGGTTTGCTAGTTCCTTCCTCTGAAATATAACCCATTTATTTACTGACATTGTAAACATGTTGTCCTGAAAACCATGCTGATGTAGAAACTCTTCAGTGTCCATATAGCACTCTGTAGGGTCTTCCTTTTTTTCTTTTCCAGTTTACAGCTAATTATGAAAACATCTGCACCCAGAAATCCTACTATATTCCACAGAATCTCTCTCTCTGCATCTGTTTTTGTCACTAGAAATTTTGATTATTTAATATATGTATAAAAAAATCAATCAAAAGTACAGAAATATGTACTGTTGAGGATATAGCAGAAATTTTAATATCACCCCATTGGAAGAAATTAATTCTGAAATAGCTTAACTGCACCCTAATTTCCCCCCTTTTTATGTCCCGTTACTTATTTCCTTATTCTACAGGTATGAGGTCCCATCTCATCTTGGAAGCTAATCAGGGTCAGCTCTGGTTAGTATTTGGATGGAAGACTGCCAAAAAGTACAAGATACTGTAGACTACATTTCAGCGGGAAGAAATGGGAAAATCATCTCTTAGGATTCCTTATCTCAGAAAACCCTATGAAATTCACAGGGTTACCATAAATTAACTGGAAAACTGGAGGTATGTAGACACACACACACACACACACACACATTATTTGTTTTAAAGAAATGTATATCGGATCCTTTAAATATTTATACACTACTCAGGATGGATAACTACATTTAAAAAATCAGTCTTAAAATGTCCAAACTGTGACACTAAAAATTACACAGCCAAGAAACAAAAAGGAGAAATAAAATGTTAGCTAAAACTCGTAAATCAGTACTCGGCTGAACAAGGGAAATCATACCAAATCATATTGTGAAATTCTATCAAACAGAGTAGAAACCACCTAAGCTGAATAAAATAATATTTTAAAAAAATCCTAAAATATAGGTGCAGCTATTGGAAAATTATACATGCAACTCCCCTCCAAATAGGAGATGATTTTGGAACAAGAAGTTATCTGGAGGAAACTACTCTAGCAATTACTTGCAAATACATAAAGAACTTACTCTTTTATTAACAGATACTTATATTTCCAGATGCACTTACCTTCAGTACTTATGTGAAGAGTTATTCTATCTAGGCATCTAGGCAACTTGGCTGAAATATCCTTCTGGTTTGTATGCTGTTTTTGTGATGTTGAGGGCTGGTTTATACTGGCAGCAAGGAGTTGACTCAAGGGATGCAGATGAACAAATGACTTTTGTGTCCATTGAGTCTTGGTCTCAGAAAAGCTAACAAATCATTGATAGAAGAACTTGAGGAATAGCTAAATGTTTGGCCAGTAATTATACTTATACTGACTGCTAAGACAAATTGGCTCTTTGGAGATATGTAGAATGACAGAGTACACATATGAATTGCATCCTGTTCATTCTCCATTTCCATATTACTTCCTTCTCAAATGTCTCCATTTCCCCAAGTGTAATGAACAGGTGAAGAATAAAAGTTATGTGGATATGTTCTGAAGGAAACTTTTCAAATCACCCCCAGTAAAACTCAGTTTTCTGGATGGTCCCTCTCCTTGCCATTACATCACTCTCTATCCACTTGACCTCCCCTATTTCCCAGTGCAAATGACTGTCAAGTGGAGATATCAAAACAGGTGGGATCAATTACCTTTTCTCCTTGATCTTCCCACTGATGCTTGGAAAGGGCAAATGAGGAGGCAGCATCAGCCATAAAAGGAAAGTGGTCAGAGGTTATTAGAACTGGAACCCTTCGGTGGGGTTCCAACAGGGATGCAACATGTTTGACTTCATAGTCTTCTTTTTGGGGTGTTGTCAGTGAAAAGCCCTCTGTTCAAAAGTGACTTCTCTTTGAAAACATTCCAGTTCTGTATATACATCTCTGCCTCAGAAAACCCCTTCTCCATAATTTGAGTCAGACAAATTCAGGCACAGTTGGGATGCAACCACATGCCATTAAACCAAGGGTGGATAACAAACAAAATCAAGGGTCACCAGATCTGTTAAGGCCTACCTCCACCATCTCCTCACCAGCATACCTTTTTTTCTTTTTTTGACAATTAAAAATATGGTTGAAAAAGCTATCTCTGAGTGGTTCAGGGGGTTCGCTGATCTTTTTTAGGTCAAAAAATGACCTTTTCCCAGACCAGGAAGTGATGGAGGAAGAGAGGGACATTTCTATGAACTGGAAGTAATTCAAAATCAGTTCCAGTTTGGAAAGATGTTCTTCTCTGTCACAAGGTCATCAGTCAGATTGGGGCACTCATTTGAAAAACAGTTGGATCAAATTTCATACAATTTAGGTCATATTTGAAAAATAGTTTTAGAAGTGTAAACTTTTATTTTGTGCTCTTGTTGTTTTAGTGTGCCTTACAATCATTTCTGACCTATGGTGATCCGAAGGCAAATCTATCACAGAGTGTCCTTGACAAGATTTGTTCAGAAGGGGTTTGTCTTTGCCTCCTTTTGAGGCTGAGAGAGTATGACTAGTCCCAAGTGACAATGGGTTTCCATGGCTAAAGGAGGGTTCAAATACTGATCTCCAGAGGCATAGTTCAACACTCAGACCACTACACCACATTCGGTTCCATTGTTCTCATAGCAATGGTCAATGTAGTGAGGAACAGTATGAAAAAAATAAGTTAAAAAATTGTTCTGTGGAAATTGCTCATCCTGGAATAACTATCTGAGTATTCCCTACTGAAGTGTGTTTCTAGTGTGTGTTCTTCTTATTACTGCTGATATCAATTTCTATCAGAACTTGTTTTCTGATGACTATGAACTACTTTCTTAACACTTCACCCATATCCATATAAACACAGTTATCAAAAGATCTCTCATGACTTCTAATCAATGTTTATCTTTACTGAAGAAGACTACAACCCTTTCCGCATGTGGAGGAAGAAACGGGGGAAAACGCACTAAAACGGAGCTTACCGGCGGCCGGGTAAGTCCATCTCCATACGGAGCAGCGTGAGCTCGCTGCTCCGCAGTCCTCCAGCACCCAAAATGGCGACTTCGGCATCCAAAATGGTGGCTTCCAGCTGGTGGAGGCTCTCCACCAACCGGAGAAGCTCGCTAGCCGGAAGCCTTCCTCCGGCAGATCTGCAGGCATGCACTAATGCGTGCCTGCAGATCTACACTGGAGTGCTGTGCGCACCGTGCTTTTTAAAAACCTCTGAAAATAGGTTTTTAAAAAACACGAGACACTACCAGTTCCGGTCACTTCGGAGCGGATTGAGGTGCAGAACTACTATAAAGTTGTCCGCCCCAATCCACTCCATGGTGCAGATGACCTCCATCAGAGGTCGCTCTCCACCGTTTTAATACCCCGGTGTGGAAAGGGCCTACAAATAGATGACTTAAATCTCCAACAGATCTTGGAATCCTCCAATAGATCATGGAAAGCAGGATGACCACATACATAATCAACAACTCTGGTCAAGAAGAAAACAACTGCTCTGCACAGTGTTCATGGCAATGTATATAGTCCACATGGCCATGTTTTTGTTCCTCCCACCGGAATGATGACTCAAGACAATAGCATGGAATTAAATCATGCCCACATATCCACTGAATTTCCTAAAACTTTGATGAGCCCAGAATAGTTGTGTAGACCACTAACAAATGTAAGTCTAGGGATTACTATCACAATGATCTTCAAAGCAAAAGAGTAATACCATCCTGGTTCCAATCAGTTGCTCAGAAAGGAAGCCATTACTCAACAATTCAGGGTACATATTTTGTGAGTTGGTATTAAAACACAATCTGAAATAAATTTTCCTTACACTGGTGAATCAATCTCCTTTTATAGACATTGTTACAGCATTTCCTTCGGTCAAGCTGCACCAGTGATTTCTTCCTTATCTAGACTGAATGAATGACAGCAAACTATCTGGAAATTAAGAGGAAATCTTTTTTGCAGTCCAGATCTGTGTGTTGTACATATGGCAATGTAATGCTCATACTTAATGAAATGATAGGTTACCCAAATTCAGGTAAAGAGAAGAAAAATTACAGAATCAGAAAGCAATATAATGACATAGATGAGATTTTACTGCAAAAACAACCAAAAACAATAACTAAATTATACAAGATCCTTCTTTCATAGGACATGGAATAAGAGATTATAAAAGAGGGTACATACAAATTGACACAAAATATCGGTCATACAATTAAATTAGATGATTGGCAGAAATCCTGGGAGAAAGATTTAAAAGTTACATTAAACATGGGACTAAAAGAGAACTACTATAAAATGATCAAATATATGAAATAAAAGAAGGAAATGGTTGGAAAAGTAGAGAAAGTAGAGACATCTTTTATCACATGTGGTGGCTTTGTCCTGTAGCTAAAAAAATATTGGAGAAAATGCATACATTGATTTCAAACATTCTTGGAATAAAATGTAAATTGAAGCCAGAACTATATCTCTTGAACATGTTAGCTGATCACTTTACATTGAAAAGAACATTCAAAATTAATTTTATATATGGTCACATCAGCTAGAAATGTCTGTGAGCAAAGATGGAAGCTGGATGAAAAACCTCTCATAGATGATTAGATATTAAAAATATTAGAAATGATGGAAATGGAGAAATTGACAAAGCTGTTAAATCTGTTCAAAATTTTAAGAGAGAATGGGAAATGATTTTAGAATATATTAAAATATGATGGAAAAGAAGTTATTAACATGGAATTTGTAAAGATATTTAAAATATCAAATGTAATAAATTGTAATATATTGTATATTATGCATTAGAAAGTTAGTGACACCAATACTAAAAATTAAAATATATACGAATAAACATATTTGCTATAGTAATATTTCCATGTGAAAAGTTGAAAGATGGAAGATAAAAGAGGGAGCGGTGAAATTTAAGGGGGGTGGGAAGGGGAATTTTATACATTGTAATTTAAGAATAATTGTAAAAATGATAAAAGAAAAGAATATATGTTCATATACTTTTAGAGGTACTTATTTTATTGTATAATAATTTTTTTTTTAAAAAAAGCAAGGTCGGTTAAAGAGATACGAGATCAGATAGATAGATAGATAGATAGATAGATAGATAGATAGATATTCCCCTATCAGGTCTGTGCTTTCCTGAGAAACATTCAAATTAACAACAGTGCTGGGCAGGGACTTTGATTGAAAACAGAAAAGTCTCAGTTTCCTAAGAAATTATCTTGTTCCCATTGTCCCCAGTGAATCCATTATTAAGATTTGGGCTGGAAATATTTCAGCAAGCCATCAGTTTACCATCAGTAAGATTATCTTATGGAATAGCAAACTTAAGGAGGCAGGGACAAAGTACATATATTAAAGCTATAATACAGTGCAGAAATCCTGTTAATCAAATGTAGGACTACAGTCATATGGTGGTCAGTACATGTTTTTCAATATTTGTGTATCTGACAACATGAATTCTGCTGGATAGCTCTAGATCTCTGATAAAAACAAACAAACAAACCAAAAACCTCTACTACAAACATTACCACAATTTTGGTATACTTCCACTCTGTTTAGAGAATAAATATGTATACACACACCCCAAAACAAGTTGAAAAATGTATTTCTTATGTATTGGAAAACACTGACAAATAGAGACCCAGATGGATGGGAGTCATTGCAGTCTGAGTCTTATTCAGGTGAAAAAAAGGCACAGAATTCTTTTCTTTTTTTTTGAAGAAAATTGTTATTTTGTGAAGAATACCGGTTTGCTATGCAGAAAACAGCATTTGCTGCATGGGAAAAATTGATATTTCTGTAGAGAAAATGTTAATTTCATCAGAATTTATTTAAATATATAATGGAAAGTTGCTTTGGATTCTAACACTAATGTGTTCTTAGTCTGTGCTTATTTTATTCATTTAGCATTGCTGGTACTGTGTTATTTGTGTTGAAACTACAGGAAGGTATGAAAAATGCACCATAACATATACTTATTTTGCAAAGATGTGTGTCTTCATTGGAAGAAGTATGATAACAAGGTCTAGCACTGAAGAATCAAGAATGCCTCAGACAGGGCAGTAGTTATAGGGATTGTTAGTTTGAGTGACTCACAGTGCCCTCCTTCTTGTTCTAGCTATTCTGATCCATCTGTGATGCAAACTGATACTCTCTGGGATACTTTCTCCACCTCTTCTCTCCAGATGAGTCTTTTCCCAGCTCTTCTCCAGAATACAGCTAGATTAGAATTGCACCCTGAGTATCTTTCCTACCTTAAAATGGAACTCCTGTAATAAACCCTTTGATTATTTCTCTAAGACATTCAGTGTCATGGCTCCTTAATCAGGATCTCTGCTCTACTACTGACATGCACAGTCTATAGGATATTGAGGAGTTTCTGTGACTTGATCTATTACACAGTTTTTCTGAGATAAACTGCACATTTTGTCCAAAAGGCAACTGAATGCCCTGTTTCCCCCAACAACTTGGGTTTCTCAAACTGCATCAAGATGACTAAGTGGATTATTCACCCTTACCACTGACAAGAACGAGAGGCACAAACATTGATATTTCTGAAATTCAGTCTCCTTTTCTCTATCAAAAAACAAACAAACAAAAACCTCATAAAACTTATTCGTTTAATTAAATTAATAGTTTCTTAGAATAAAACTTCACATTCAGAATTTTCCAGACAGCAAGCTTGATCTCTTTATTTCTTAAGCTATAGATAAATGGGTTCATCATGGGAGGCACCATAGAATATACTACTGAAAATACCAAGCTCAGATCTGAACGGAAGTCAGAGGTAGGTGTCAAGTATGCTAAAAATCCAGTAAATACAAACAGGGATGTTACAATGATATGAGGAAGGCAGGTAGAAAAGGCTTTTTGCCTTCCCTGCACAGAGGGCATTTTCAGCACTGTGGTGAAGATCTGTATATAAGTGACAATCATGAAAATAAAGCAACCAAAAACTACACTAGTACTCAATGCAAGAATGCCAATTTCAACTAGATATGAGTCATTGCAGGAGAGTTTGATTAACTTGGGAATTTCACAGAAGTATTGCTGAACAACATTGGAGCAGAAGGAATTTGCAAACGTGTTACTGGTGTGAACTATGCTATAGAGAAGGCTACTGATCCAGACACTGGCAACCATTTGCATGCAGGCTGTTTTGTTCATTATTGTCTCATAGTGTAGTGGGTTGCAAATGGCAACATATCGATCATGAGCCATCACTGTTAAGAGGGAAAAATCAGATGCTAAAAAGAAGAGTAGAAAAAAAACTTGTGTAACACATCCAGAGAATGAAATCAATCTGGTATTTAAGAAGGAATTAACGATAGACTTAGGGACAGTTACAGAGATAGATCCAAGATCCAATATGGCCAAATTCATGAGGAAGAAGTACATGGGGGTGTGCAGACGATGGTCAAACACTATTGCAAAAATGATGAGAAAGTTCCCAGTCACAGTCACCAGATACAATGTCAGGAATACAATGAAGTGCACAAGCTGTAGATCTCGATCCTGAGAGAACTTCAATAGTAGAAAATGAGTAATAGCACTTCTGTTGGCACTGAGATCCATCACATTAAGCTGAATGATTCCTTAAAGAATAATAAAGTAGAAATGTGTTACAAACCATTAAGACTTGTAGAATAAGGGCATTTCTCAGAGATATTAAGATCAACGAAGAATGAAAGAATTAGTGAGAGACATACAGAACAATATTGAGCTTTTTTTCCTATTCTTGCTAGTTGAAAGACCACAAGGTGGTATGAGAGGGAGATGTAGCATGTTGGAGTGAAGCAATTATCTATCAGAATTTTATCTTTCTAGGCCCCCATCCCAGTATTTGAGGGAAAGGGAAGATATAAATTAACAACAACAACAACACAGTTTGGCCCATTCAGATGCCATTTTGAAACATTTGTCCATGTCAATTAATCTTACAACAACATTAACATGGCAATGGATTTATTGACTTATTTGTTTATTACATTTTTCTTTAAAAAAAAACCCCTCAAAATGTTAAGTAAATATGGAGCATGGGGGCTGGTGTATGCAATGTTTAGTGCAATGATGCAAAAACAAAACAAAAATACCAACCACCTCTGAGTTAAGCAGACACAGAGTGGAATTGTGTTGTTCTCTTTCTTACATGTGTAAGATCACCTGTGGAAGCAGCAGGACATTTTTGTCCAAACTGGACGTGTCATACCGGGTGAAGATTGTGGAAGGCAGATGCAGAACTGTACTGGATGCAGCTGTCTATTCATCTGCATCTTCAGGTGTGCATTCAGCTGCACAATTTTGCCCTTCAACATAAGGGAAACATAACATTTTGCTGCAAAATATGTACTTTTGATATTTATAGAAATCAGATGCAATCTAGGCAAGAAATTTCATTTAAAGAGTGATTATTCACTTTGAAAACTACAGTGGTTGTAGGATTGAGAGAAATGCTGTGGGAATGGAAGAGAAAATATGTTTTCTACAACGTAAAGGTGGTCCACTTAATTCCGGAAAGGAAATTTACCTGATTTTATCTCCTGAAGGATTGTGTATCCTGGAATAAAGCTATCTTGCCCATCACATGCGTCTCCAAATGTTGTTGCTATAATTTTGGTTTATAAAACATAGAGATGTGCATATGGAAATATACGGTTCACTAAAAACAATGTTGATAAGGTCTTTTGTCATGGCATGTGTATTAAAATGTATATTTTACAATAAAATGTACATCATTTTTCGGCCAGATCTTTGTGATTGAGCACAAACTGTAGAAAAGAAATATAGTGGATTAATAAAGATACATATAGAAGCTACACAAACCAGAAAGTACAAAGGTGAGAAATAGTCTGAAACAATTGATCCTTATTGGGTTTTTTTAGTGTTGTGTACTTTCAAGTCTTTTTCCTCTAATGGCAACCCTAAGGTATGAGCACCAAAAATAATCATGCAACCAGCAGCACTAACCATATCTACTAAATAAGATAATGCCAGTTCTGCAGCATATTTCTAATCATTTAATTACATGTAGTAAAGCTTCTCAGAAATCTGTCTCTTTGTTTTGCTAATTTATTTCATTGGCTATTAAACTGAGTAGTTACAGGGCCCACTTTAGCATTAGTCAGATTGACAGACTTTCCTCAAGAAGGAGATTTTGGATGCCATGGATGCATAGCATCCTGGAGAATCATAATAAGAGCATGTGGGCTCTTTAACAATTAGAATCACACTGGAGAAGCAGGATGGAGTGGCCTTGAACAATGTGAGCAAGATAGGAAGGTAGATGATAGGGGAAGGGAGGAGGTATTTGCACTCTGTGATCTTTCAGTTAACAGATCTTAGAGTCTGAGTGATTGTTTCCACTTCCCCCTGGGTATGTATTGTTAAATTTTATCTTTAAAAAGTTTTGTGGCTTTCCAGAGGCTTTCCTTATTGTTGTTGCTGTTGTGTGTGTGTGTCTGTCTTCAAGTACCCGTTGACTTATAGAGACCTCATGAATTTCATAGTTTTTTTTAGGCAAAGAATACTCAGAGGTGGTTTCCTAGTTTCTTCCTCTGAAATGCAACCTGTTTATTTACTGACACTGTAAATGTGTTGTTCTTCTAAAAACCATGCTGACGTAGAAACTCCCCATTGTCCATATAGCACCTTGTATGGATTTCCTTTTTTCCAGTTTACAGCTAGTTCTCAAAACATTTGCACCCAGAAGTCTTACTCCTCATCACAGAACTTCTCCCTCCCTCTCTCTCTCTCTCTCTGTACAGCTAGGATTTTTTATCATTTAATATACGCATGAGGAGAAAGCACATCAATCAGAAATATGTAGTGTTGGAGATGTAGCAGAAATTTTAGTATATCCCAGAAGAAATTAGCTCTGAAACACCTTAATTGCAATCTAACGATCCTCTTTTTAATCTCCTATTATTTATTTCCTAAATATTCTATGGGTGTCAGATCCCATCTCACCTTGGATGTCAGATAGGGCCAACTCTGGTTAGTATTTGGATGGGAGGCTGCCAATAAATACCAGATGATGTTGACTATATTTCAGAGGGAGAAACTGGCAAAATCACCTCTGAGGATTCCTTGCCTTAGAAAACCTTATAAAATTCATGGGGCCACAATAAGTCAAGAAGCAAACAGGAGGCACATTGACATACACACACACACACACACAAATTATTTATTTAAAGAAAAAGGTATATCCCATCCTATAAAAATGCATAATTGCTCAGAATATATAACAACAGTTCAAAAAAATAAAGAAACATAAAGTGTCCAAACCGTGACAATAAAAATTACAAAGGTAAGAAATAAGCAGTGGAAATTAAAAAAAAAAAAAGGTAAAAATTGTAAAACAATGTTGGTTGAACAAGAAGAATCATACCACACAATCCATGAAATTCTATCAAAGAGGGTACAAACCACACAAGACAAATAAAATAATAATTAAAAAGAACAAAACAAAAACCTGAAATGTAGGACCCACCATGGGAAAATCACATATGGAACTCACCTCCAAAGATCAGATAGTTTTGGAACAAGAAGATACCTGAAGGAAACTGCCATAGCAGTTCATTAACTTACAAATACATAAAGGACTTATTCTTTTGTTAACAAAAATACTGAAATTCCCAGATGCACTTTCCAGCTGCAGCTATAAGAAGAGTTATAATTTACTGTGAATTTCTTCTGATTTGTTTTCTGTTATTGTGGTGTTGAGATCTGGTATGTACTGGCAACAAGATGTTGTCTCCAGGGATGCAGAAGAGTTAATCACCATTTGTGTCCCTCGCATCTCAGAAACCATGAACTATTAATTGACAGAAGAACTTTAAGAAAACTTTTTCACCTGTAGTTCTGTTCATACTGACTGCTAAGACAGATTAGGATATGTGAAAATGACAGAGCATATGTGTGAATGGTGTCCTTTTCAGTCTCCATTTCAAAGTTATTGCTCTCTCAGAATGTCTCTATTTCCCAAAGTGTAATGGATAGGTGAAGAATGAATATAATTATTAGTTACCCTCTTCATAGCAATATGCACCATCCATATGACCATAATTTTTGTTCATCATGCTGGAATGATGACTCAAGACAACAGTTTGGAATTTAATCATGACAGAAATTTACTGAATTTACTAAAGCCTTAATGAGCCCGAAGTAATTAATTCCAAACAAAATGTTTGGCCACTACGAAATTCAAGACAAGAGATTAATAGCACAATGATTTTCAAAACAAGGAAGTGGTAACATCCTGACACCAATCAGTTCCTCAAAAAGGAAACCATTATTCAACATTCCAATATGCAAATTTGGTAAATTGGTCTTAAAATGCAATCTGAAACAATTTTTCCCTGACTGGTGGATATATCTCCTTTTATACACAATGTTCCACTAGTTCCTTCAACCATGCTCCACTCCATTGATTTCTTCCTTATCCAGACTTAAGGAATGACAGTAAACTGACTGGATATTAAAACAAATCCTTTTGCAGCCTAGACCTATGCATTGTACATATACATGAACATTATCTAACGTTCATACATTATTAAAGGATAGATTACCCAAATTCAGGTTTAGAGACACCTAACTTTTTCTTTCTCCAATCCAAGTCTGTTCTTCTCTGAGAAGCTTTCAAAATGACAATGGTGCTGGACATGAACATTGATTGAAAATGGAAACGTCTTAGTTGCCCACGATATTATGAACTGGGTCATTTTCCCTAATTAATCAGTTTGTCCTCCATGGGAATATCATTATATGGAATAGCAAAAATAAGCAGGTAGGAATAAAGTGCGCATGCCAAAGTTATAACATACTACAGAAATCCTGTTATCCAAATATAGGACTACAGTGGCATGGCAGATAGCATGTGTTTTCCGGTATTCCTGTATCTGACCACATTAATTCTACTGGATAGGTCTAGCTCACTAATGAAAAATCTACTGCAAATAATGTTACCACAATTTTGGTGCACTTTCACATATGTTCTATTCTGGGATGGGAAGATTATACAAGGAATAGTTGAAAAACCCAGGGTTTCTTACGTATCGGGAAACCCTGACAAGAAGAATCCTAGATGGGTGGGAGTCTTTGCAGTTTGAGGCTTATTTAAGTGAAAAACACACAGAGTTCTTTGTTTTGCAAAGAAAATGGTGTGGGGTTTTTTGAGGGTGGTGGTGGGGAGAATACCAGTTCCCTGTGCAGAAATCAGCATTTTTTGCATAGAAAAATTAGATTTCTGTAGAAAAAAAAATTAATTATATTGCAAATTATGTAAATGCATAATAGAAGGGTGGTTTTAACCATAACACTACTGCTTTCTTTCTTTACTAAGTTTGCTTTGCTGGTACTGTGTCATTTGATCTTGATCTGCAATAGAGTATGAAAATTGCAATATGCGTGCACGCACGCACACACTTATTCAGCAAAGATGTGTCATAATTGAGTACTTTGTATCACTGGATTTATTCCACCCTTTTTCTGAGTAAAACTGCACAGTTTGTCTAAAATGCAACTGAACTCCCCCCCCCCACAACTTTGGTTTTTACAACTGCAAAGAGATGAGTAAATGGATCATTCACCTCTGTCAATGACAAGAATGAGGGAAAGAAACACTTACATCCCTTAAAGGTCCTGGGGGTAGGAAGCATTATTCTATACAGCTGGTTTTATTTGTTTAATTTAAAGAATAGTTTCTTAGAATAAACCTTCATCTTCAGAATTTTCCAGAGAGCAAGTGTGATCTCTTTATTTCTTAAGCTATAGATACATGGATTCATTACGGGAGGCACCACAGAATATATTACTGAAAATACCAAGCTCAGATCTGATGGGGAATTGGAGGTAGGTGTCAAATATGCTAAAGCTCCAGTAAATACAAACATGGATGTTACAACAATATGTGGAAGGCATGTAGAAAAGGCCTTTTGCCTTCCCTGTACAGAGGGCATTCTCAGCACTGCAGTAAAGATCTGAACGTAAGTGACAATGATGAAAATAAAGCAACCAAAAACTATACAGACACTTAATACAAGAACACCAATTTCTACTAGATACAAGTCATTGCAGGAGAGCTTGAGTAACTTGGGTATTTCACAGAAGTATTGCTCAACAACATTGGAGCAGAAGGAAACTGTGAAGGTGCTACCAGTGTGTGCTACCGCATATAGGAGGCCACTGATCCAGACACTGGCAACCATTTGCATGCAGGCTGTTTTGTTCATTATTGTCTCATAACGTAGTGGGTTGCAAATGGCAACATATCGATCATGAGCCATCACTGTCAGGAGGGCAAAGTCAGATGCTACAAAGACAAATAGAAAGAAAACCTGTGCAACACATCCAGAGTAAGAAATCAATCTGGTATTCAAGAAAGAATTAACTACAGACTTAGGTATGGTTACAGAGATTGACCCAAGATCCATGATTGCCAAATTCATGAGGAAAAAGTACATGGGAGTGTGCAGATGATGGTCACAAGCTATTGCAAAAATGATGAGAAGATTCCCAGTCATGGTGAGCAGATACAATGTCAAGAATACAAAGAAGAACACCACCTGTACGCTTCGATCTTGAGAGAACTCCAACAGTAGAAAATGGGTCATAGCACTTGTGTTGGCACTGGCATCCATCACAGCTGAACGCTGCCTGAAGGAGGAGTAAGATGGAAGTTTGCTACAATTTACTAAGATTGGTAGAGTATGAGCATTCCTCAGAGATATTGAGATCAACAAGAACTGTAGGAATTACTGAAGGTGCTACTGAACCATATTGATCTATCTTTCCCCTTCTTTGCTAGTTGCAAGACCTCAAGGTGGTGTGGGAGGGACATGCAGCACATTGAAGTCAACATCTTATCTATCAGTGTGTTATCTTTCAGTGCTCCCTTTCCCAGTATTGGGTGCAAGGGGAAATATAAATTAGCAGAAACAGCAACAACAACATAATTTGGAACATCCAGATTCCATCATGAAATACTCATCCACTCCAATTAATCTTGTAATAGTATTAGCATAGCTCTGGATTAACTTATTTGTTGTTGCATTATTGCATTTTTTTCTTTCTTTCTTTCTTTCTTTCTTTCTTTCTTTCTTTCTTTCTTTCTTTCTGAAGAACAAATCCTTCAAATATTCAAGTAAGTTTGGGGAGTGGTTGCTGGTATATGCAGTATTTAGTGCAATGGTGCAAAAAGCAAAACAACAAAAATAGCAACCACCTCTGAGCTGAGCAGAAACTGACTGGAATCTTGATGGTATTTTACTTACTTGTGTAAGATCGATTGTGGAAGCAGTGGGACATTTTTGTCCAAACTGGATATGTCATACCCAGGTGAAGATTATGGAAGGCAGATGTGCCACTGTACTTCATGGAACTATCCTTTTGACTGTACTTTTATGGTGTACATCAGCTGCACAACTTTGCTGTTCAACACAAGGGAAACATTACGTTTCTCTGTGAAATATGTACTTTGAAATTTACTGTAATCAGATGCAATCTAGGCAAGAAATTTCATTTAAGCAGTGATTATTCAGTGTGAAAACTACAGTGGCTGAAGACCGAAATAAATGCTGTGGGAATGGCAGCAAAAATATGCTTTTATACAACCTAAAGATGGCCAAACTTCCCCCCACCCCCACTCTACATTGGGAAGCAAATTGACCTGATTAAAGTTATCTCTCCCAGCACAGTCTTCTCCAAACCTTGTTGTAATGAATTTAGTTTGTAAAATATAGGAATGTATATGTGCATATGCAAATATATGCAAATATGCATATGAAAATAAACAGTTCACTAAAAAAGAAGGTTAATAAGGTCTTTTAACATAACATGTGCATTAAAAAGTATATTTTAGAATAAAATGCACATGATATTTCAGCCATGTGTTTGGGACTGAGCACAAACTGCAGAAATGGGAGAGAATGGATTAATTAAAAACGTATAAAAGATACACAAACCTGAAAGTACACAGATGAAAAATAGTCTGAAATAGTTGATCCTCAGTGCAGTTGTTGTTGTGTGCCTTCACATCTTCTCCCTCTTATGGCAACGCTAAGGTACAAGCACCAAAATTCGTCATGTAGCCAGAAGTACTAATCAGATCTAGTAGTACGATAATACCATTTCTGC
The DNA here is from genome assembly GCA_948474755.1 of Ctenosaura bakeri. NCBI lineage: Eukaryota > Metazoa > Chordata > Lepidosauria > Squamata > Iguanidae > Ctenosaura > Ctenosaura bakeri. Next base: position 100,915 of record CAOLHI010002684.1, on the reverse strand, counting down.
AGTATATTGCTAACCATTTGATTACACATAGTGAAGATTCTCAGAAATCCATCCCTTGGTTTTGCTAATTTGTTTGAGTGGCTATTGATTTGGGTAGTTATAGGGCCCACATTAACATTAGGCAGAGTGACAGACATATCCCAAGAAGGAGATTTGGGATGCCATGAATGTGTAGCACCCTGAAGAATCAGAATAAGAGAGTGTGGGCTTTTGAACAATTAGAACCAAACTGGAGAATCAGGATAGGGCAGCCTTGAAAAATTTGAGCAAGATAGCAAGGTAGATATTAGAGGAAGGGATGGAGTATTTGCATTCTGTGATCTTTCAGTTAACTCAGCTTAGAATCCAAGTGACTGATTTGTTTTTCAGGGTATGAAGTGTTATATTTTCTTTTTAAAAAGTTTTGTGGCTTTTGGGAGGGGTTGCCATGCTGTTGCTTTTGTATTCATGTATCTTCAAAGCATCTGCTGACTTATTAAGACCCCATGAATTTCACAGGGTTTTCTTAGGTAAGGAATACTTAGGGGTAGTTTGCTAATTCCTTCCTCTTAAATGTAACTTATTTATTTGCTGACATTGTAAACGTGTTGCCCTTTTAAAAAACATGGTGATGTAGAAACTTCTCAGTGTCCATATAGAAACCTGTATGGGTTTCCCTTTTTTCCCCTAAGTTACAGCTAATTCTGAAAATGTCTGCACCCAGAAATCCTGCTCTTTACCACAAAATTTCTCTCTCTCTTTCACTCTCTATGTGCATATGTGTATATGACCAGAAATTTTGATTATTTAAAATATGCATAGAAAAAATAAGTCAGAAATAGAGAAATATGTACTGTTGAGGATGCAGCTGAAATTTTAATATCTCCCAGTTGGAACAAATTAATTCTGGAATAGATTAATTGTACTCTAATTTCCTCCCCTTTGTATATCCTATTATTTATTTCCTGAATATCCTATGGCTGTGAGATCCCATCTCATCTATAAAATAAGCAGGGTCAAGTCTGTTTAGTACTGGAATGGGAGACCGCCAAAAAAATAGCACATGCTGGTGACTATATTCCAGATGGAAGAATTGGAAAAACTATCTCTGGGGATTCCTTGCTTCAGAAAACCCTATGAAATTCAGGAGATCACCATAAATGAACAGGAAAACTGGAGTTATGCAGATACATACTCATCCTTTCTTAATGACAAATGTGTATCACATCCTTTCAATATTTACATACTATTCAGAATGGATAACAATATTTTTTTTAAAAAATCAATGATAAAATGTCCAAATTGTGACAATAAAAATTACAAAAGTAAACAATAAGCAGTGAAAATAAAACATTAGACCAACTTTGTAAAACAGTACTTCGTTGAACAAAGAGAAGCATATCCGACCATATAGCGAAATTCTCTCAGAAACAGTATAAACCACCCAAGGCAAAGAAGATAAAATATTTTTTTAAAAAAAATCCTAAAATGTAGAAGCAGCCATGGGAAAATCACATTTTCAACTCACCATCAAATATCAGATGGTTTTGAAAAAAGAAGATACCTAAAGTATGCTAGCAATTCCTAAAGTTACAAATACATAAACAACTTATCTTTTTATTAAAAGAAGCTTACATTTCCAGATGCACTTTCCTTCTGCAGTTATGGGAGGAGCTATTCTGTCCAGGCTTCAAGACAACTTTGCTGAGAATTCCTTCTGGTTTGTATTCAGTTTTTGTAATGTTGAGGGCTGGTTTATACTGGCAACAAGAAGTTGACTCCAGGGACGCAGATGAATGAGTTATTTTTTGTGTCCCTCGTGTCTTGTTCTCAGGAATAGTAATCAATCATTGATAGAAGAACTTTAAGAAAACTCAACTTTTTCTCCTGCATTTCTGCTCATACTGACTGCTAAGAGAGATTGGCTCTGTGGAGATATGTAGAATGACAGATCACACACGTGAGTTGAGTCCTCTTTAGTCTCCATTTCAAAGTTAGCTGCTTCTCAGAATATCTCTATTTCCCAAAGTGTAAAGAACAAGTGAAGAATGGATGTTAGTTGCATATATTAGGGAGGCAACTTAGTCAAATCACCCCCAGTAGACCCCAGTTTCCTGGATGGACTCCCTCCTTGCAATTACATCACTTCTAATTCACTTACCGTCTCCTATTTCCCAGTACAAATGAGTGTCAACTGGAGAGGTCAAGACAAGTGGGGTCAGTTGACTCTTCTCCTTGATCTTGTCACTGATTGCATGTTTGGAAAGGGCAAGTGAGGAGCCAGCATCAGTCAAAAGTGGAAAGTGGCTAGGAGGCTATTGGAATTTGAACCCTTCAGTGGGTTTCCAACAGGGATGCCACATGATTGATTTTATAGTCTCCTTTTTGGGGAGTTAGTGAAGAGCCCTCTGTTAGAAAGTAAGTATGCTTTGAAAGACTTTGCAGTTCTGTATGTACATCTCAGGCTCAGAAAACTCCTTTTCCATAATTTGGTTCAGACAAATCCAGGCACTGTTGGAATATAAGTACATGCCTTCAAACCCAGGGTGGACAACAAACAAAGATTAAGGCCCATTATATCTGGTAAGTTCCATCTCCACCATCTTCTCACCCACATACTTTTTTTTGACAATTAAAAAAAAGTATCCCTGAGTCATAATAGAGAAGCAGTTTTGCTATATATTGAGGGGGGGTCACTGATCTTTTTAGGCCAAGAAATTATGGCTCTTATTGCACCTTACCTGGTGCCACTGGCGTTGCATGGGGATCATGTGAAAAGACTTATCCGGGAGACACTCACATCCCCTCCGCTTCACCTCCGCACCAGCTCTGTGCTGGCCAGAAGGAAGTGTGAGTGCTCCGCCCCTTCCTTCTGCAGCACAGCCAGGTACTTTCCCAGGCTGCGCTGGGGGAAGAATCATGATGGCCACATGTCCAGATCCTCTGCACAGAAGGTAAGTGTGTGTGGGGCATGGGAGAGATGAGCAATCGTGATCATTTTCAGCAATGAGCCAAAAATGATATAATGCGTGATCACCCCCTAATGGCCTCAGGAACATCATGCAATTGCAAGGATGTCATGTGGAATGGTCCTCGCAATCGTGCAATGCTCCTGAGGCCATTTCGCAATAGAACTGGCATGCAAAAAGGGCCTAAGTTTTCCTCAACCAGGAAGTGGTGGGAAAAAGAGAGGGGCATTTCTCCAAACTGAAGAATTGAAAATCACTTCCAGTTTGAAAAAAATATTCTTCTCAGCCACAAGGTCCTCAAAATTTGGCCTATCTTTCCTGGTGCCTAAAAGGCATAGGGCAGTGTTTCAGCAACACTTTTGAAAAATTACCAGAATAGGAGTGACCTGGGGGGACTGATAAGATGAGATGGCTACAAAATCACAGGTAGGCTGTACATTGCTCACCTGTGGTTTTAAGGAATATGTAAATCAATTCTGAATAGGGCATGTTGGGTGCAGCCAGAAAAATAGGTGGGAGGTGGGGTTGGGGTTTGGGGAGGGCAAGCAGACTGGTTTCAAATAAATAAGACTTGTATTACAGATAAAGATATGTTGACAACTCAGTAAGAACGAGGCATGGACTTGATAGACAGTTGGACAAACGTTCACATAATTTGAGTTTTTATTTTAAAATAGTTTTAGAAATGTAAACTTTTGTATTTTGCTCCTGTTGCTTTTGTGTGCCTGACAAGTTGTTTCATACTAAGGCACATCTATCACAGGATCTCATTGGCAACATTTGTTCACAGGGGTTTGTCTTTGTCTCCCTTTGAAGTTGAGAGAATATGACTAACCCTAAGTCACCCAGTGGGTTTCCATGGCTGAGAGAGGGTTCCAGAATCATAGTGCAGTGCTCAGACCACTAGACCACACTGGGTTCCACTGTGCTCCTACCAGTGGTGAATCTATTGATCAATAGTATGAAAAAAATGTTTAGAAGTTTATTTTGGGGGATTGCACATTCTGAAATAACTTTCTGGGCATTCATTATTGAAGTTTGTTTCTCATGTGTGGTCTATATGATCCTTCTTGTTGCTTCTCATGTATGGTCTACATAATCCTTCTTTGTACTGATTTGTATTAGAACTTGTTTTGATGACAATGATCTTCTTCCTTGACACTTCACTCATATCCATATAAATGCAGTTCTCAAAAGATCTGTCATGAGTTTCTGCTAGTTTTTACTACTACTGAAGAAGACTACAAACAAGGTGACTCAAACCTTCAACAGATCTTGGAATCTTCCAACAGATCTTGGAAAGTAAGATGACTACATAGTCAGCCACTCTGGTGGTGGAGAAAAAGAAGAAGAAGAAGAAGAAGAAGGAGAAGAAGGAGAAAAAGAAGAAGAAGAAGAAGAAGAAGAAGAAGAAGAAGAAGAAGAAGAAGAAGAAGAAGACAACAGCTCTGGATATTCTTTAATAAGTATAGTCCACATGACCATATTTTTGTTCCTCATGCTGGAAGGATAACTCAAGTCAATAGTATGGAACTAAAGTCAATAGTCAATAGTATGGAACTAAATCATGCCCACATATTTCTTGAATTTACAGTAAACCAACTGGAAATTAAATGGAACCTTTTTTTTTTTTTTTGCAGCCCAGATCTGTGTTTTGGACATGTAGCAACATAATGTTCATACATAACGAAATGATAGATTACCGAAATTCAGGTAAAGAAATACACAACTTATATTTCCCTCTCCCCCAATCAAGGTCTGTGCTTTGCTGAGAAATATCTAAATTAGCAACATTGCTGTGCAGGAACTGAAAGCAAAAAAGTTTCAGTTGCCAAGGATAATATAAACTGGGTCATTCTGCTCAATGAATACATGATTAAGATCTGGATTGGAAATATTTCAGCAAACCATCAGTTTGGCAGTGGTTAGAATATCATCTGGAATAACAAACTTAAGAGGGCAGGGGTGAATTCGCATGTCAAAGGTACAATATAGTGCAGAAATCTTGTTATTCAAATGTAGGACTACTGTCATATGGTAGGCAGTACATATTTTTCAATATTTGATTATCTGTCAGTATGAATTCTCCTGGATAGATCTAGCTCTCTGATACAATAAATAAATTAATAAATAAAAAAATAACAACTACAAATAATATTACCACAATTTTGTTCTGGTTTCACGTGGGCTCTATTTAGAGATAGAAAGAACACATACAAAACATGGTTGAAAAATTGGTTTCTTATCTATTGGTAAGGCCTAATAAGGAGAATTCTAGATGGGTAGGAGTCTTTGCTGTTAAGACTTATTCTGATAAATAATGCACAGGGTTCTCTCTCTCTCTCTTTTTTGAAGAAAATTGTGCTTTTGTGAAGAATACCAGTTTCCTGTGCAGAAAAAAGAATTTTCTGCACACACACTCATACACACACACACTCAAAAATAATACTTCTGTGGAGAAAATGCTAATTTCATTACAAATTATGTAAATATATAATGGAAGGTTGGCTTAGACTCTAACACTAGTGAGAGCTTAGTCTGAACTTATTTTATTCAGTTTGTATTGCTGGTACCATGTTATGCAAGAGGGTATGAAAAAATGCATCATAAGATATACTTACTTAGCATAGGTATGTGTCTTTATTGTTAGAAGTGCAACAAGACTTAACCCTGAAGAATCAAGAATGCCTCAGAGTGGGTGGTAGTTCTAGGACTAATTAGTCTGAGTGACCCACAATGTCCTTCTTCTTCCTCCAGCTACCCTGCCCCATCTGTGATGTAAACTGATACTCTTTGGGAAAATTTCTCCACCTCTTCTCTCCAGATGAGTTTTTCCCCACCACTTCTCTAGAATGCAGCTAGAATAGAATTGCACCCCGGGTAACTTTCCCATCTTAGAATGGAATTCATAAAATAAGCCCTTAGATTGTTACTCCATTCAGTGTCTTCGCTCCTTAATCAGGAGCTCTACTCCACTGCAGACACACCTTGTCTATCAGTTACTGAAGAGTTTGTGTGACCTAATCTATTGCACTGGTTTTCCAGGATAAACTACATACTTTGTCCAAAAGGCAAGTGAACCCCCTGCAACAACTTAGTTTTCTCAAACTGCACCAAGATGAGTAAGTGGACTATTTATCACTACCACTGACAAGAATTAGGGATACAAACACTGATAGATCTTAAAATCTCCAAAACCAAACAAAAATGCCACCACATACAACTTATTTATTCAATTAAAATAATAATTTCTTAGAAGAAACCTTCATATTCAAAATTTTGCAGACAGCAAGCTTGATCTCTTTATTTCGTAAGCTATAGATGAATGGGTTCATCATCGGAGGCACCACAGAATATATTACTGATAATACCAAGCTCAGATCTAATGGGGAATTGGAGGTAGGGATCCAATATGCTAAAATTACAGTAAATACAAACAAGGATGTTACAGTGATATGGGGAAGGCAGGTAGAAAAGGCCTTTTGCCTTCCTTGCACAGAGGGCATTCTCAGCACGGTAACAAAGAGTCGTACATAAGTGACAATAATGAAAATAAAGCAACCAAAAGCTACACTAAAACTCACTACAAGAATACCAAATTCAACTAGATAAAAGTTATTGCAGGAGAGTTTCATTAACTTGGGAATTTCACAGAAATATTGCTCAACAAGATAGGAGCAGAAGGAATTTGCGAAAGTGCTACCCGTGTGTACTACTCCATAGAGAAGGCTACTGATCCAGACACTGGCAACCATTTGCATGCAGGCTGTTTTGTTCATTATTGTCTTGTAGCGAAGAGGGTTGCAAATGGCAACATACCGATCATGAGCCATCACTGTTAAGAGGGCAAAATCAGACGCTACAAAAAAAACTAGAAAGAAAACCTGTGCAACACATCCAGAGTAAGAAATCAATCTAGTATTCAAGAAGGAATTAACTACAGACTTGGGTACGGTTACAGAGATGGATCCAAGATCCATGATTGCCAAATTCATGAGGAAGAAATACATGGGAGTGTGCAAATGATGGTCAAAAGCTATTGCAAAGATGATGAGAAGATTCCCAGTCACGGTGAGCAGATACAATGTCAGGAATATGAAGAAGTGCACCATCTGTATGCTTCGATCCCGAGAGAATTCTGACAGAAGAAAATGAGTAACAGCACTTGTGTTGACAGTGATAACCATCACATCAGGCTCAATCCTGCTTGAAGGAGGAATGAGATAGAAGTGTGTTATAGACCATTAAGCAGACTATTACAGACCATTCAGTTGAAGTCAATAATTTATCTATCAGTGTATTATCTGCATAAACTCCCTTTACTAGTATTGGAGGAAAGGGAAGATATAAATTAACAACAACAACAACAACAACAACAACATAATTTGGGCCATCCAAATGCCATTGTGAAAAATTTGTCCTTTCTAAATAATCTTGCCACAGTATTAGTATAGTGGTGGATTTATTCACTTATTTGTTTATTGCATTTTTCTTTCTTTCTTTTAATTCAAAGTCAAAAAACTCCGATAAGTATTGGGAGTGGGGATTGGTATATGCAATGTCTAGTGCAATGGTGGAAAAACAAAACAAAACCAAGCAAAGCAAAGCAAAGATATCAACCACCTCTGAGTTCAGCAGACACAGGATGGAATCCTGTTCGTATTTTACTTACATGTGTAAGATTGCCTGTGGAAGCAGTCGGACCTTTTTTGTCCAAACTGGTTGTGTTGTACCCAGCTCAGGATTATGGAAGGCAGATGGGATGCCATACTACATGACCTGTCCATTCATCTCCACCTTCTGATGTGCGTTCAGCTGCACGACTTTGCCATTCGACACAAGGGAAGCATGAAATTTCCATGTGAAATATGTCCTTTGATATTTATAGAAATCAGATGCAACCTAGGCAAGGAATTTCATTTAAGGGGTGATGACCCATTGTAAAAACTACAGTGACTGCAGGACTATACAAATGCTGTGGAATGGGAGCAAAAATGTGCTTTTATAAAGTATAAAGATGGCAAAATTCCCCCTCCCCCACTCTATGGTGGGAAGCAAAGTTGACCCATTTTATTTCCTGAAGAAATGTATAGACTGGGATAAAGTTATCCCTTCCATCACACTCTTCTCCAAAACTTGTTATGATAATTTTGGTTTATAAAATGTACAGATGTGCATATAAAAATATATAGTTCACTAAAAAAAACCCCAAGGTTAATAAGGTTTTTTACTATAACATGTGCATTAAAATGTATATTTTAGGATAAAATATATATGATTTTTCAGCCAAATCTTTGTGATAGAGCACAAAGTGTAGAGAAGGGATAGAATGGATTAAGGAAGATAAATATAGAAGTTACACAAACCAGAAAGTATACAGGTGAGAAATAATCTGAAATAGTTGATTCTTAGTGGGGTAGTTGTTGTGTGCCTTCAAGTCTTTTTCCTCTAATGGCAACCCTAAGGTACAGGCATCAAGATAATCATGTAACCAGCAGTACCAATCATATCTAGTAAATAATGCCATTTCTGCAGCATATTTCTAGTAATTTAATTACACATAGTAAAGCTTCTCAAAAATCTATCCCTTTGTTTTACTAATTTATATCAGTGACTATTAAGTTAGGTAGTTATATGGTCCACTTAAAAATTAGGTAGAGTTATAGATTTTCGCCTCAAGAAGGAGATTTTGGATGCCATGAATGGCATCAGGACAAGAGAGTGTGGGCTCCTAAACAAATAGAATCACACTGGAGAATCAGGATGGGGCAGCCTTGAGTATGGCCCTTTTCGCATGGTACCTTTTTGCGCGACGGGGGAGGGTGTCTCGCACGAGAAGCCTTGTTCGAGACGCTGCCACTTCCCCCTCCTTCCTTCCGCAAATCGCTTCCTGTTTGTGCGACCATCACATTTGCGCCCCTTCCTTCCTTCCACAGGGCACTGTGGGAGATGTAGACTGTGCTGGAGGAAGGAAGTGTGACCGCACCAGCTCTCCGACGCAACGCATGGCAGGTAAGTGCGTGAGGGCAGCGCGAGCATTGTGCGAGCGCGGGCTATTTTCAGCTTAAAGCTGAAAAACAAAAAATACGCCCAGGCCCCACTGCAGCCTCATGAGCGCCCCACAAGTGGGGGTGCATCGTGCGGAGCGACGCTCCCATTTGCACGGTGCTCAAGGGGTGCTAGTGCAAGCAAAAAAACATGTGAAAAGGGCCTATGTGAGCAAGATAGGAAGGTACTGGTAAGGGGAAGGGATGGGAAATTTTCACTCTATGATTTTTCAGTTCATACTTCTTAGAATCTGAGTGATTGATTTGTTTTCCAGAGTATAAAGTGTTAAATTTTCTCTTAAAAGAGAGTTTTGTGGATTTTGGGAGGTGTTGCCATGCTATTGTTTTTGTATTCATGTGTCTTCAAGTTACCTGCTGACTTATGACAACCCCACAAATTTCATAGGGTTTTCTTAAGCAAGGAATACTCAGAGGTGATTTGCTCCTTCTTCTGGAATGTAAACTATTTGTTTTCTGACACTGTAAATGTGTTGTCCTTCTAAAAACCATGGTGATGCAGAAACCCCTCAACCCATATAGCACCCTGTATAGGTCCCCCCCAGGTTAAAGTTAATTCTGAAAACATCTGCACCCAGAAGTCCTACTCTTTACCACAGAATTTCTCTCTCTCCCTCTCTCTGTGCATGTGTGTGTATAATGAGAAATATTATTTAATTTATGCATGGAAAAAATAAATCAGAAATAGAGAAATATTGGGGATGCAGCAGAAATTTCAATGTCTCTCAGTTGGAAGAAAATTAGCTCTGGAATAGGTTGATTGCACCCTAATTTTACCCCTTTGTTCTATTACTTATTTCTTAAATATTCCATGGTTTAATTGCACCCTAATGTCCCCCATTTTTCCTATTATTTATTTCCTAAATATCCTATGTGTGTGAGATCCAGGGTCAGCTCTGGTTAGTACTTGGATGGTAGACTGCCCGCAAATACTCGATACTGTAGACTATATTTCCAAAGGGAGAATTTGCAAAATCACTTCTGAGGATTTGTTGTCTCTGTAAACCCTATGAAATTCAGGAGATCACGATGAGTCAACAGGGATACTGGAGGTATATAGATGTACACACACATTATTTATTTAAAGAATGATGTATATCACATCCTTTAAATATTTACATATTACTAAGGACGGATAACTATATTTTTTTTAAAAAAAAAGAATGATAAAATGTCCAAACTGTGTCAACAAAAATTACAAAGTTAAGAAATAAAACATTAGTCCAAATTTGTAAAACAATACTTGGTTGAACAAGAAGAAGCATACCAAGCCATACAGTGAAATTCTGTCAAAAACAATATAAACCACCCAAGGCAAATAATTTTTTTTTTTTTAAAAAAACCAACAACCCTAAAATGTAGGAGCAGCCATGGGAAAATCACATTTGCCACTCATCATCAAATATCAGATAGTTTTGAAACAAGAAGAAACCTGGAAGAAACTACTCTAGCAATTCCTTAAATTACAAATACATAATGAACTTACTTTTTTTTAACAGATACTTCCATTTTCAGATGTACTTTCCTTCAGCAGTTATAAAAAGAGTTATTCTGTCCAGGCATCATGACAACTTTGCTGATAATTCCTTCTGCTTTGTATTCTGTTTTTGTGAGATTGAGGATCGATTTATACTGGCAACAAGGAGTTGACTCCAGGGATGCAAATAAACAAATCACTTTTTGTGTCCCTTGAGACTTGATCTCAGGAAAGCTAACATATCATTAACAGGAGAATTTCCAGAAAACTTAACTATTTGTCCTGCGTTTCTGTTCATACTGACTGCGAAGACAGATTGGCTCTTTGGAGATATGTACAATGCCAATGACACACATGTGAGTTGCGTCCTGTTCAGTCTCCATTTCAGAGGCCATTTCCACAGGAGACTGTCATAGTGCTATTATTCCACTTTCAACATCCTATGGAATCCTGGAGTTTGCAGTTTAGGGGGGGCCTTTGAGGCAAGATTTGTTCAGAGGTGGTTTTTCTTTGCCTCCCTGACAGAGTATGAATAGCTCAAGGTCATCCAGTAGGTTTCTATGGTGGTGAGAGGGTTCAAATACTGTTCTGTCATCCAATGCTCATGGCCATTACACCACATTTTTTCCCATTGAACTTCTACCAGTGGTGAATCTATTGATCAATAGTATGAAAAAATAAGTTTAAAAAATATTTTGTGGAAATTGCTCATTCTGAAATTTTTTTCCTCCACATTCATGATTGAGCTTTGTTTCTCACACACAGTTGATATTATCTTTCTTATTACTGCTGGTATTGTTTTATATTAGAACTTGTTTTTTGATGACTATGAACTGCTTTCTTAACATTTCACGCATAACCATATAAATGCAGTTATCAAAAGATCTGTCAGGATTTCTTAACAGTGTTTATCACTACTAAAGAAGACTATGAACAAGGTGATTCAAACCTCTGATAAATCTTGCAATCCTCCAATAGATCTTGGAAAGCAAGATGACCACATAATCCACCACTCTGGTGAAGAAAAAGATAACTGCTTTGCACAGTATTCATAGAAATATGTATAGTCCACACGACCATATTTTTGTTCCTCAACCTGGAGTGATGACTCAAGGCTACAGTATGAAATTAAATCATGCCACATATTCACTGAACTTACTAAAGCTGCAATGACCCCAGAATAATTATCCCTCCCCCCCAAAAAAATTAGGCCACTAGCAAATGTAAGACCAGGGATAAAGAACAAAATGATCTTTAAAGCAAAAGACTAATACCATCCTGTTTCCAATCATTTGCTCAGAATGGAAGGCATTACTTAATAACTCAAGTTATAAATTTGGAAAACTGGTATTAAAATGCAACCTGATACATTTTTTCCATATACTGCTGAATGTATCTTCTTTTACAGACATTGTTAAATTATTTCCTTCAATCATGGTCCATTCCACTCCACTACAGTGATTTCTTCCCTATCCAGACTTAATGAACGATAACAAACTAACTGCAAATTAGAAGGAAATCTTTTTTCATTCCAGACCTGTGCATTATACTTAAGATGACATAATGCTCATAGCATAATTAAAAAGTAGATTATCCAAATTCAAATAAAGATACGTGTTTACAGATATATTATTTTATATATATACATATACATATATATATATATATATATATATATATATACACACACACACACACACACACACACACATACATACATGTATAATTTCCCAGTCCAGGTCTGTGGTTCTCTCAGAAACATCCAAATTAACAATGGTGCTGGGCTGGTGCCTTCATTGAAAACGGGGAAAGTCTCAGTTGTCTAGGATATTATCAGCTGAGTCATTCCTCCTCATTAATTTTTTTTATTTTATTTATTTATTTGTATCCCGCCTCTCCATATGGATCGAGGCGGCGAACAACTTACAAATAGCATGTATTTCGAAACATTTCTATACATGCCCCCAACAAGCTGGGTACTCATTTTACTGACCTGCAGAAGGATGGAAGGCTGAGTCAACCTTGGAGCCAGGCAGGATCGAACTCACAACCTTGTGGCTTGCAGTACTGGCATTTAACCACTGCGCCACCATGCATAATTAAGATCTGAGTCAGAAATATTTCAGCAAGCCATAAGTTTTCCATCAGTGAGAATATCATATGGAATAGTAAACTTAAGAAGTCAGGGTTTACTTTCACATGTCAACATTATAATGTAGTACAGAAATCATGTTGTATGGTGGTCAGTAACTATTTCCTAATATTTGTGTATCTGACAACATGGGTTCTAATGGATTGCTCTAGCTCTCTGATGAAAAATCTGCTACAAATAATATTACCACAATTTTGGTGCACTTTCACATGAATTCTATTTAGGGATGGAAAGATTATTCTAAATAAGTATGCACTGTACGTATACCTATGTATTTGGAAACCCTGACAAGGAGATATCTAACTAAGTGGGAGTTTTTCCAGTTTGAGACTTAGGCTCTTTCTGCACGAGGCAGTTAAAATGGGCCAAGGCGTCCTGGCACAGAGGTCATCCACACCTTGGATCAGACTAGGTGCGGACTATTTAACTTAGTTCTGCACCTCAGTCCAATCCAACCAGTCCCCAAGTGGTCCTCCCCTGGGCTAAGTAAAGACCAGAAAAATCAGGTCTTTACATTTTCTGGAACGCGCCATTGCATCCCTACTTACCTGGTCAGATGCGCAGGCTCACACTAATGTGAGCCTGCGATCAGTGGAGGGCAGGGTGTGGGTGTGGCCAGTGTCAGTGGTTGGTCCACTCCCACGAAGACACCAGAAGCTGCCATTTTGAGCTGGAAGCCACAGGAAGCCGCCATTTTGAGCCAGAGCAGTGCAGATCTACAGACCTCGCACTGCTCCGGTTTGCCCTGCACTAATGGAGGAGCCCTGCGGAAGGGCTCAAGGGGAAGTCTGCATAAATTCGAACCCAAGAAGAGCCAGTAAGTAACAGCACAGAATAATTCACTTGCCTCGTGTGGAAAGGGCCTCAGGCCATTTCCGCACTGAACTGTTATAGCGCTATTATTCCACTTGCAACATCCTATGGAATCCTGGAGTTTGCAGTTTTAGGAGGGGCCAGTTGGATCCAGTTGGCCCCTCCTGAAACTGTAAACTCCAGGATTCCATAGGATGTTGCAAGTGGGATAATAGCACTATAACAGTCCAGTGTGGAAATGGCCTTAGTGTGGTGAAAAATGCACAGGGTTCTTTTTTTCTTTTTCTTTATTTCTTTTTTTTTTTTTTTGTAAAGAAAATTGCATTTTTGTGTAGAATATCAGTTTCCTGTGCAGGAAACAGCATTTTCTGCACAGAAAAATAATATTTCTCTGGCAAAATTTTTATTTTTATTGCAAATTATGTATATATATGATAGAAGGCTGGTTTAGACCATAACACTACTGCCTTCTAAGTCCAAGCTTATTTTAATCAGTTTGTATCATTGGCACTGTGTTATTTATGCTGAGTCTGCAGTAGGGTACGAAATTGTACCATAATATATACTTATTTAGTGAAGATGTGCCATTACTGGGTACCTTGTATGACCTGATTTATTATACTGTTTTTCTGTGTTTAACTGCACAGTTTGTCCAAAATGCAATTGAATCTTCTCCCCCAACAACTTTGGCTTTTCAAACTGCAAAGAGATTATTGGATTGTCCACCAGTACCACTGACAAGAATGAAGGAAACAAACATATACATCCCTTAAAGTCCCAAGACAAAAATCTATCATCATATACAGTTTGTCTTATTTGTTTAATGGAAATAATAGTTTTTTTGAAGAAACCTTCATCTTCAACATTTTCCTGAGACCAACTTTGATCTCTTTATTTCTTAAACTATAGATACATGGATTCATCATGGGTGGTACCACAGAATATACTACTGCAAATACAAAACCCAAGTCTGATGAGGAGTTGGAAGTAGGTATAATATAGGTTAGGGTTCCAGTGAATACGAGCATGAAAATGACAATGAGGTGAGGAAGGCAAGTAGAAAAGGCCTTTTGCCTTCCCTGCACAGAAGGCATTCTTAGCACTGCAGTGAAGACTTGAATGTAAGTGACAATGATAAAAATAAAGCAACCAAAAACTATACTGACACTTAGTGCAAGAACACCAATTTCAAGTAGATGTAAGTCATTGCAGGAGAGCTTGAGTAACTTGGGTATTTCACAGAAGTATTGCTCAACAATATTGGAGCAGAAGGAAATTGCAAAGGTGCTACTCGTGTGTGCCACTCCATAGAGAAGGCCACTGATCCAGGCGGTGGCAACCATTTTCTTGCAGGCTGTTTTGTTCATTACTATTTTGTAGTGAAGTGGATTGCAAATGGCAACATATCGATCATGTGCCATCACTGTGAGGAGGGCAAAATCCGATGCTAAAAATAATATTAGGAAGAAAACCTGTGCAACACATCCAGAGTAAGAAATCAATCTGGTATGTAAGAAGGAATTAACTATAGACTTAGGTATGGTTACAGAAATGGATCCAAGATCCATGATTGCCAAATTCATCAGGAAGAAGTACATGGGAGTATGCAGATGATGGTCAAAAGCTATTGCAAAAATGATGAGAAGGTTCCCAGTCATGGTAACCAGGTACAATATCAGGAATACAAAGAAGTGAACCATCTGTAGACCTCGATCATCAGAGAACTCCAACAGCAGAAAATGAGACATCACACTTATGTTGGCACTAACATGCATTGCATAAAGCTGAATGCTACCTGAAGGAAGAATAAGATAGAAGTGTGTTACAGACCGTTAAGACTGGTAGAATAGAGGCATTCCACAGAGATTTTGAGATCAACAAGAAATGAAGGAATCACTGAAAGAGCAATTGAACCATATTGAGCTATATTTCTTTTTCTCTGCTAGTTGCAAGACCTCATTGTGATGTAGAGAGAAATGCAGCATGTTGAAGTCAACAACTTATCTATCAGCATTTTATCTGTCTAAGCTCCGTTTCCCTGTATTGGGGGGAAATGGAAGATATAAATTAACAACAACAACAACACAATTTGGCCCATTCAGATGCCATTGTGAAACATTTGTCCATGCCAATTAATCTTGCAATAGTATTAGCATAGTATTATAATATTAGCTTTTCTTCCTCTTTCCCTTCCCTTCCCTTCCCCTCCCCTTCCCTCCTCCTCCTCCTCCTTCTCTTCTTTCTTCTTCTTTAAACACCCGCAAACATGCAAGTAAGTATGGTTAGAAGTGGCTGATGTCTGAATTGTCTAGCACAATGCATCAGTTTTTTGTATTAGTCCAAATTCAAACGAGCTGTCAAAAAGAAAAGGAAAGGAAAGAATGAACCACCTCTGAGTTGAGCAGTCTCTGGCTGTTGGTGTTTTATGTATAAACAAAACATATAGGTAAGTGCCCCTGTGGAAGCAGTTGGATATTTTTGTACAAGTTGGATTGTCTTACCCAGATCAAGGTTGTGGATGACAGGTGTGGCACCATACTGCATACAGATGTTGATTCACCTTCCCTTCAGGTGTGCATTCAGTTCAACAACTTTGCCATTCAACACAAGTCATAACACAACCAGCTCATAACAAGTTTACAGTATAGAATCCTGATGCAGTATGTGGATAACAAATAGTCTTTCTTTGTTTATGAAGAAGAAATTAGTGTGTGAAAATCAAGTTTGCTGCGTGGGAAATTTGGATATGCTAGAGACACGAGCAATCCTTAGGGACATGAAAGAGTGGGAATGAAAGGAAGATTTTACCCAGAAATTAATCCTCTAAACAGAATAATATATTTTCATCTCCATTTCATGAAGCCCTAAAGAACTCCGTGTATGTGAATTCATTCAGAGGAGCATTCCAGTACTTATGGAAAGTTTATCCTAGGGATTGACTGATCAGTCTAAGTTTGTTATCTGTCACTTTCATGTGTGCATTCATGTCCTTTCTCTCTTTCCATTCTTTCCGCATTTTCCATTCTGCTGTGATTCTACAAACTCATCTTAATGTCTAATGTCTGTATTTTCTACAATTGAGAGTGGACTCTGGGTGATTGAAGTAACCCATTTTATTGCTTTCTAAACATAGAATTCTAGTAAAAAAATCACTACTTAAATATCAACATATAAACTTATGAGTGCAATCACCAATATATTTCTTATAAACTGAATCATGAGAGATGGACAAAGTTGGACATTTTGAGGTATGAAATTTTCCTGTGAAATTTTAACTTTGACATTTATAAAAATCAGATGCAATTTAGGCATGGAATTTCATTTAGGGGTTGATCACTTGTTTATTTAATTTATATGCCGCCTTTCTTCCAAGGTAGGACCCCAGGTGGCTTCCAAAAGGTTAAAAGATATTAAAAGCATTGTGCAAAGCATTGTGCAAAATGAACAGTGGCTGCAAGATTGAGACCCATGCCATGGGAATGGAAGAGAAAATATATTTTGACAGCCTGAAGATGGTCAAGAATCCAGATTGGTGTACTATTGTTAGGCCTTGGACCATGGTTCAAAATCCTCCTCAGCCATGGAAACCTAGTGGGTGACCTTAGGCAAGTCAGACTCTCTAAGCCCCCGAGGAAAGCAATGGCAAACCACCTTTGAACAAGTCTTGCCAAGAAAATCTCATGCCAGAACCACGTTAGTGTCTCCATAAGTCAGAAACTACTTGAAGGCACACAACAAGAAGCAAGAAAAAGATGCTGAAATATCTGCACATACTTTTTCAGCCAGGTCTTTGTGTTTGTGCACAAACTATAGAAATGGGACATGGATGAATGAAGAAACATGTAAAGATTAAGAAAACCAGGAAGTACACAGACGAGAAACAGTCTGAAATAGTTGATCCCTACTGGGGTGGTGGTTGTGTGCCTTCAACTCATTTTCATCTTACGGCAATCCAAAAGTATAAGCACCAAAAAATGGTGACGTAATGAGCAGTACTAATCATATGTAGTTAATAAGATAATGCTATTTCTGCAGCATATTTCTAATCATTTAATTACACAGAGTAAAGATGCTAAGAAATCTATCCCTTTGCTTTGCTCATTTATTTAGGTGGTTCTTAAGATGGGTAGTTACAGGGCCCACTTTAGCATTGGTCCCAGTGACAGCCTTGCCCCAAGAAGATGATTTTGGATGCCATGAATGGGTAGTACTCTGAAAAATCAGGATAAGAGACCATGAATTCTTGAACAATTAGAATCTAACTGGAGAATCAGGATGGTCTGGCCTTGAACAATGTGAGCAAGATGAAGGTACTTGTGAGGGGAAGAGATGGAGAATTTGCACTCTGTGATTTTACAGTTGACATATCTTAGAATCTGAATTATTGATTTGTTTTTCAATGTATTAAGTGTTAAATTTCCTCTTTAAAAAAGTTTTGTGACTTTTGGGAGGGGTTGCCTTCTTGTTGCCGTTGTGTTCATGGGTCTTCAACTCACCTGTTGACTTATGAAAACCCCATGAATTTAATAGGATTTTCTTAAGCAAGGAATACTCATAGGTGGTCTGCCAATTCCTTCCACTGAAATGTAACCTTATTTATTTACTGACATTATAAATGTGTTCTTCCAAAAACCATGGTGATGCAGAAATTCCTTAGTGTCCATATAGGATTCTGTATGGATTTCCTTTTTCCAGTTCACAGCTAATTCTGAAAACATCTGCACTCAGAAATCCTACTTCTCATCACAGAACTTATTTCTTTCCGTCTGTCTCATTCTCTCCCCCCACCCGTGTGTGTGTGTGTGTGTGTGTGTGTGTAACCAGAAATTTTGATCATTTAATGTATGCATGGGAAGAAAAATCAATCAGGAATATGTACTTTTGGGGATACAGCAGAAATGTTAATATCTTCCTGTTGGAAGCCATCACCTCTGGACTGGCTTAATTGAACTCTAATGTTTCCCCTTTGTATGTCCTATTATTTATTTCCTAAATATCCTATGGATGAGAGTCCCCATCTCATCTTGGAAGCTAAGCAGGGTCAGTTCTGGTTAGCATTTGGATGGGAGACTGTCAACAAATACCAGATACTGTAGACCATATTTCAGAGGGAGGAATTGGCAAAACTCACCTCTGAGCATTCCTAACCTCAGAAAATCCTATGAAATTGATGAGGTCACAGTAAGTCAACAAGCAAACTGGAGGTATGTAGACGCACATGCATGGACATTATTTATGTATCGAATCTATAGCTTGTCCTTTAAGTATTTACACACTACTCAGGATGGATAACTACATTTAAAAATTAATCATAAAATGTCCAAACTGATAATAAAAATGACAAAGGTAAGAAATAAAAAGTAGAAATTAAACATTAGCTAAAACTTGTAGGGCAGTACTTGACTAAATAAGAAAAAGCTTACAAAACCATACTGTGAAATTCTATCAAAGAGGAGACAAACCACCCAAGGCATTTTTAGTTTTTTTCTTTTTTTAACTAAAAAAATTAATTAATTAAAAAAAAACCCTAAAATGTAAGTGCAGCCATGGAAAAATTACACATGCAACTCACCTCCAAATATCAGATGCTTTCGAAAGAAGAAGTTACCTGGATGAAACTACTCTAGCAAATCCTAAACTTTACAAACACTTAAAGAACTTACTCTTTTCTTAACAGATACATAATATTTCCAGATGTAATTTCCCTTAGCAGTTGTGAGAACAGTTAATCCGCCCAGGCATCGAGGAAGCTTTACGGAGAGTTCCTTCTGGTTTTTATTCTGTTTTTTGTGAAGTTGAGGGCTGGTTTATACCGGCAACAAGGAGTTGACTCCAGGGATGAAGATGAACAAATCAGTGTTTGTGTCCTTTGAGCCTAGTTCTCAAGAATGCTAACAAATCATTAACGTAATAACTTTAGGAGAAGTCAACTTTTTGGCCTAAAGTTCTGGTTATACTGACTGTTAAGACAGATTGACTCTGTCGAAATATGTAAAATGACAGAGCACACATGTGAGTTGTGTCCTGTTCAGTCTCCATTTCCATGTTACCTCCTTCTCAGAATTGTCTCCATTTCCCAAAGTGTAATGAACAGGTGAAGAATGCATCTTAGTTGCATATGTTGGGAGGAACCTTAGACAACATATGCTCGGTAGACCCCAAGTTCCTGGATGGTCTCCTTCTTGACTATTACATCATTTTCTATTCTCTTGACCTCTCCTGTTTCCCAGTGCACATGACTATCAAGTGAAGGGGGTAGTGATCACAACAAGTGGGATCAGTTGCATCTTCACCTTGATTTTGACACAGATTGCATTTTTGGAAAGTGGAAGCAAGGAGACGGCATCAGTCAAAAGAGGAAAGTGGCCAGGAGGCTATGGGAACTGGAATCTCTCAGTGTGGTATAAGTCTTCTCAGACACCCAAAAGGAATCCCATGTGTCTAACTTTACAGTCTTCTTTTTGGGGTGTTCTCAGTGAAAAACCTCTCTTAGAAAGTGATTTCTTTTCGAAAGACTTTCCAGTTCTGTATGTATATCTTTTCATCAGAAAACCCCTTCTCCATAATTTGGGTCAGACATGTTCGGGCACTGCTGGGCTGCAACCACATGCCTTTGGACCAAGGGTGGACAACAAAGATCAAGGACCACAAGGTTGGGTAAGTCCCGCCTCCACCATCTATCTCCTCATCCATATATTTTTTTTAAAAAAATATTTATTTATTTATTTATTTATTTATTTATTTATTTATTTATTTATTGCAATTAAAAACTGGGACTCACTAATCATTTCTGGGTCAAGGAGTGATCTTTTCCTCAGCCAGGAAGTGATGGAAGAAGAGGCAGACACTTCTTCAAACTGGTAGTAATTGAAAATCACTTCCAGTTTGGAAAAGATGTTCTTCTCTGCCACAGGCTCCTCAAAATATGGGCATATCGTCCCTGATGCCTAAAAATTGAAAAATTGCCAAAATGGCAGTGACCTGGGAACTAGTAAGATAGGATGGGATGGGATGGGATGGGATGGCTACAAAGTCATATATGGGCTGTACTTTGCCCCCCTATGTAAGTCCTGAATAGGACGTGTTGGGTGCTACCAGATAAATAGGTTTGGGATAGGGTTGGGGTTTGGGGGTGGCAGGCATGCTGGTTGCAAATGAATAAAAATTAAATTACAGAGATAAATATGTTGAAAACTCACTCAGAGTAAGGCACAGATATGGTAGACAGTTGGATTTCATTTCCTACAATTTGAATATTTTTTAAAAAAAAAATAGAAGTGTAAACTTTTGTATTTTTTTCTTGTTGTTGTTGTGTTTCTTACAAGTTGTTTCTGAGTTACAATGACCCTAAGGAGAATCTACCACAGGGTGTCCTTGGCAAGATTTGTTCAGAAGGGGTTTGCCTTTGCCTCCTGTGAGGCTGAGAAAGTATGACCACCCCAGGGTCACCCTGTGAGTTTCAATGGGTGAAAGAGGATTCAAATACTGTTCTCCAGAGTGTTGTCTAATGCTTAGACCATTACACCACACTGTCTCTCAGTGTGCTCCTACCAGTGGTGAATCTATTGATCAATACTATGAAAATATAAGTTAAAAAGTTTATTCTCTGGAAATTGCTCAAACTGAAAAAACTTTCTCCATATTCATTATTGAGGTTTGTTTCTCAAGCATGGTCTATATTATCCTTCTTATTACTGCTGGTATCAATTTATATTAGAATGTGTTTTTTGATGACTATGATTTTCTTCCTTGACACTTCACCCATATCCATATAAATTCAATTATCAAAAGATCTCTCAGGACTTCTAACCAGTTTTTACCACTACTGAAGAATACAAACAAGGTGATTCATACCTCCAACAGATCTTGGAATCCCCCAGTAGATCTTGGAAAACAAGATGACCACATAATCAGCCACTCTGGTCAAGAAGAAGACAACTGATCTGCACACTCTTCAGGGCAATAAGCATGACTATATTTCTGTTCCACACACTGGAATGAGGACTCAAGATGACAGTATGGAATTAAATCATGCCCACATATTTACTGGATTTACTTAAACTGTGATGAGTTCAGAATAATTGTGTAGTCCCCTACCAACTGTAAATTACGGGATTAATAACACAATGATCTTCATAACCAAAAAGTAATGCTGTCCTGGTTCCAATCAATTGCTCAGAAAAAAAAGCCATTACTCAACAACTCAGGGTACAAATTTGGTGAACTTGTATTAAAACACCAACAAATTTTCCCTACACTGGTAAACCTTTTCAGCCCAGATGTCTGCAATGTACATGTGGCAATGTATAGTTTATACATAATTAAATGATAGATTATCCAAATTCAGGGACAGAGAAGAAAATTTACAGAATCACAAAACAATATACCAAATTAGACAAGATTTTAGTGAAAAACCAGTTGAAAGCAATAGCTAAATTATACAAGATCCTTCTCGAATGGGACATCAAAAAAGAGACTATAAAAGAGGCTACAGTCAAATGGGTCCATAATATTCGTCAGACAATCAAATTGTCTGATGATTGGCAGAAATCTTGGGGGAAAGATTTAAAATTTACCTTGAACATGGGACTAAAAGAGAACTACCATAAAATACTATATTGTTGATATATGATGCCTAGTAGACTCAAATATATCTCAAATATGTAAGATAAAAGAAGGAGATTGTTGGAAATGTAAAGAAAGTGGAGGCACTATTGCATGTGGTGGCTTTGTCCCATAGGTAAAGAATATTGGAGACAAATACATACATTGATTCCAAACATTCTTGGAAGAAAATTCAAATTGAAGCCAGAACTATATCTGTTGAACATGTTAGGAGATCAGTTTACATTGGAAAAACTTTCAAAATTAATATTATACATGCTTACATCACCTAGAATTGACTATACATAAAAATGGAAGCTGGAAGAAAACCCTTTGATAGACCATCAGACATTAAAAATACTAGAAATGATGGAAATTGAGAAATTGAAAATACTACTGAAAGAAGCATCTATTTAAAATTTAGAGAGAGAATGGGAATTTTTTTTAGAATATGTTAAAAATATGATGGAAAAGAAGGTATTAACATAAAAAATTGCAAATATATTTAAAATATCAAATGTAATAAACTATATTATATTTATTATGCATTAGAAAGTTTGTGACACTGATACTAAAAGTTTAAATTTAGAGGAATAAATGTATTCACTATAGTAATGATTCCACAGAAAAACTGGAAATGTGGAAGATAGAAGAGGGTGAGGTAGAACTTAAGGATGGTGAGGAGGGGAATTTTAAATATTGTAATATGAGAACACTTATAAAAAAGATGAAAAGAAAAATGTACTTACATATTTTTCAATGTACATATACATACTTTTCAATGTACCTATTTTATTCTTTAGTAAAACTATATTTTTTAAAAAAACAGGTAAAGAGATACTAACTTTTTTCCCCCCCCAATCCAAGTCTGTGCTTACCTGAGAAACATCCAAATTAACAACAGTGATAGGCAGGAACTTGAAAACAGAAAAGTTTCATTTGCCTAGGATATATAAACTGGGTCATTCTCCCCAATAAATCCATCATTAAGATTTGGGTTGGAAATATTTCATCAAGCCATCAGTTGGCCTTCAGTGAGAATATCTTATAAAATAACAAAATTAAGGAGGCAGGGATAAAGTGCACATGTCAAAGTTATAACAGAGTGCAGAAATCCTGTTAGTCAAATATAGAATACACTTTCATGTGGTGGTCAGTATATGTTTTCCAATATTTCATGTATCTGATGAAATGAATTCTACTGGACAGCTCTAGTTCTCTGATTAAAAAAAGCACGTCATCTACAAATAATATTACCACAATCTGGGTACACTTTCACATGAGCTCTGTTTAGAGATGGAAAGAACACATCAAAAATAGTTGAAAAAATGTTCTGTTAGCTATTGGGAAACCCTGACAAGGAGAGTCCTAGATGGGTGGGGGGTCTTTGCAGTTCAGATTTATTGTGGCAAATAATGCACAAGGGTTATTTTTGTGTGTGAAGATAATGGTGTTTTTGTGAAGAATACCAGTTTTCTGTGCAGGATACAGCATTTTCTTCACAGAAAAATTGGTATTTCTATAGAAAAAATGCAAATGTCATTACAAATTGTGTATATATACAGTGGAAGCTTGATTTGGGCTCTAATACAAATGTGTTCTTAGTCTGAGTTTATTTTATTCAGTTTGCATTGCTGATACTGTGTTATTTGTGTTGAAAAATGCACCATAAGATATACTTACTTAGCAAAGACCTGTGTCTTTTTTGTTAGAAGTGCAACAAGACTTAGCCATGAAGAAGAAAGAATGCCTCAGAGTGGGCTGTAGTTACAGAGCTTGTTAGTTTGAGTGACCCATTGTGTCCGTCTTTAACAGCTATCCTGACCCATCTGTGATGTAAAGTGATTTTTTTTTTTGGGAAATTTTTTCTGCCTCTTCTCTCCAGATGAGTCTCTTCCCAGTTCTTATTTAGATTGCAGATAGATTAGAATTGCACACCAAGTACTTTTCATATTTTAGAATGGAATTCATATATTAACCCTTTAGATTGTTGCTCTAAGCCATTCCATGTCTTTCCTCATTAATCAGGATTTCTGCTCCATGGCACACACACACTGTGTATCAGTTATTGGGGAGTTTGTGCGACCTGATCTATTGCACTGGTTTTCTGAGAAAAGCTACACACTTTGTCCAAAAGCCAAGTGAACACCCCCCATCCCCCACGACAACCTAGTTTTTTCAAACTGCCCCAAGGAGAATAAGTGGATTATTTATCCCTTTTACTGACATGAATTAGGAGTTCAAACATTGATATTTCTTTAAGTCTCCCAAACAACAAACAAACAAACAAACAAACAAAAACCAGACAAACAAAAAAAACGCCACCACATACAGCTTACAGCTTATTTGTTTAATTAAAAGAGCAGATTCTTAGAAGGTACCTTCATATTCAGGATTTTCCAGAGTGCAAGCTTGATCTCTTTATTTCTCAAGCTATAGATGAATGGGTTCATCATGGGAGGCACCACAGAATACATTACTGATAATACCAAGCTCAGATCTGATGAGGAATTGGAGGTAGGGGTCCAATATGCTAAAACTGCAGTAAATATAAATATGGATGTTACAGTGATATGGGGAAGGCAAGTAAAAAAGGCCTTTTGCCTTCCTTGCACAGAGGGCATTCTCAGCACGGTAACAAAGAGTCGTACATAAGTGACAATCATGAAAATAAAGCAACCAAAAGCTACACTAAAACTCACTACAAGAATACCAAATTCAACTAGATAAAAGTTATTGCAGGAGAGTTTCATTAACTTGGGTATTTCACAGAAATATTGCTCAACAAGGTTGGAGCAGAAGGAATTTGCGAAAGTGCTACCCGTGTGTACTGCTCCATAGAGAAGGCTACTGATCCAGACACTGACCACCATTTGCACGCAGCCTGTTTTGTTCATTATTGTCTTATAATGTAGTGGGTTGCAAATGGCAACATATCAATCATGAGCCATCACGGTGAGGAGGGCAAAATCAGATCCTACAAAGAAAAATTGAAAGAAAACCTGTGCAACACATTCAGAGTAAGAAATCAATCTGGTATTCAAGAAGGAATTAACTACAGACTTGGGTACGGTTATAGAGATGGATCCAAGATCCAGTATGGCCAAATTCATGAGGAAGAAGTACATGGGAGTGTGCAGATGACGGTCAAAAACTATTGCAAAGACAATGAGGAGGTTCCCACTCACTGTCACCAGGTACAATGTCAGGAATACAAAGGAGTGCACAATCTGCAGGTCTCGATCCTGAGAGAACGCCAACAGTAGAAAGTGGGTAATAGCACTTGTGTTAGCACTGACATCCATCACATTAGGCTGAATGAAGAAGAAATATGATAGAAATGTGTTACAGACTATCAAGACTGGTAGAATATGGGCATTCCACATAGATACTGAGATCAACAAGAAACGAAGGAATTATTGGAGGAGCTAAAGAACCTTATTGAGCTATCTTTCCTTTGCTAGTTGCAAGACCTCAAGGTGGTGTTGAGGGAGAAGCAGCATGTTGAAGTCAACAACTCATCTATCAGTGTATTATCTTTCTAAGCTCCCTTTCCTAGTATTGGATGAAATGGAAAATGGAAATTAACAACAACATAATTTAGGCCATCTGAATGCCATTGTGAAACACTAATCAATTCAAGCTAATCTTGTAACAGTATTAGCATGGCTCTGGATTTATTGACTTATTGTTTTATTGTTTATTGCATTCTTCTTTTTTAAAAAACTCAAGTAAGTATGGGGAATGGCAGCTGGTGTAAGCAGTGTCTGGTACAATGGTGCAAAACCAAAACAAAAGAGAAGAAAAATACCAGCTGCCTCTGAGTTGAGTAGACACACACTAGAATCCTGTTGATATTTTATTTAACAGTAAACAGTGGAAGCAGTTGGACCTTTCTGTCCAAACTGAATATGTTGTACCCAGGTCAAGATTGTTGAAGACAGTTGTTGCACCATATTGCGTGACCCTGTCCATTCATCTACACCTTCAGGTGTACATCAACTGCACAACTTTGCAATTTAGCACAAGGGAAGCATAACATTTCCCCCTGAAATTTGTACTTTAACATTTATAGCAATCAGATGCAACCTAGGCAAGGAATTTCATTTAAGGGGTGATGGCTAATTGTGAAAACTACCGTGACAGCAGGACTGAGACAAATGCTTTGGGAATGGAAGAGAAAATGTGCTTTTCTATATAATAAAGATAGCCAATTCTCCCCCGCCCCACTGCAGTGGGAAGCAAATTAACCTGATTTTATCTCCTGAAGAAATGTGTAGACTGGAATAAAATTATTCCCCCCATCACACTCTTCTCCAAACCTTGTTGTAATGATTTTGGTTTATAAAATATACAAATGTGGATATAAAAATAAATAGTTCACTAAAAAATAAGGTTAATAAGGTCTTTTTCCATAACATGTGTATTAAAATGTATATTTTAGGACAAAGTGCACATGATTTTTCAGCTAGATCTTTGGGATTGAGCACAAGCTGTAGAAATGGGACAGAATGGATTAATATAGAAGCATATAAAAGATACACAAACTTGGTAATACACAGATGACCAATAGTCTGAAATAGTTGATCCCTCCTGGGGTGGTTGTTTTGTGCCTTCTTTATCCTCTTATGGCTATGCTAAAAATAGTTAAATATGTAGCCAGCAGTACTAATCATATCCAGTAATAAAATAATGACATTTCTGACAAATATTTCTACTCATTTGATTACACATAGTAAAGCTTAGAAATCTATTCCTTTGTTTTGCTAATTTATTTGAGTGGCTATTAAGTTGGCTAGTTACAGAGCCCACTTTAACATTAGGTAGAGCGGAAGACTTGCCCCAAGAAGGTGATATTGGATGTCATGAAGGGGCAGCAGGCTAGAGAATCAAGATGAGAGAGTGTGGGCTTCTCCATAATTAGAACCACACTGGAGAATCAGGCTGTAGCAGCTTTGAACAATTTGAGCAAGATAGGAAGGTACTCGTTAGGGAAGGACTGGGGAATTTGCACTCCGTGATCTTTCAGTTAATTTATCTTAGAATCTGACTGATTATTTTTCAAGGTATGAAGTGTTAAATTTTCTCTTTAAAATGTTTTGTGGCTTTTGGGCAAGGTTGCCATGCTATTTCTTTTGTATATGTCTTCAAGCTATCTGTTGATTTGTGAAGATCTCGTGAATTTCAAAGGGTTTTCTTAAACAAGAAATACTCTGAGGTGATTTGCTAGTTCCTTCCTCTGAAATGTAACCTATTCATTTACTGACATTGTAAATGTGTTGTGCTTCTAAAAAGTCCTCAGAAGCTCCTCAGTGTCCATATAGCACTCTGTATGGGTTTTGTTTTTTTGTTTTTTTCTCCAATTTACAGCTAATTCTGAAACATCTGCACCCAGAAATTCTACTCTTTAACACAATTTCTCTCTCTCTCTCTCTTCCTCTCTCTCTCTCTCTCTATGTGTGAGTATGACTAGAAATTTTGATTATTTAATATATGCATAGAAAAATATAAATCAGAGATAGAGAAATATGTACTGTTGTGGATGCAGCTGAAATTTTAATATCTCCCAGTTGGAAGAAATTAACTCTGGAATAGCCTAATTCTACCTTACTTTTTCCCCTTTGTATGTTCTATTACCTATTTCCTGAATATCCTATGTCTGTGAGGTCCCATCTTATCTTGGAAGCTAAGCAGGCTCAACTCTGGTTAGTTCTTGGATGAAAGACTACCAAAAAAAATACCAGTTACTTTAGATGATATTTCAGATGGAAGAATTGACAAAACCACCTCTGAGGATTCCTTGCCTTAGAAAAGCCTATGAAATTCAGGAGGTCACCATAAGTCAGGAGGGAAACTGGAGGTATATAGATAACACATACATCATTTATTTAAAGAAAAATGTGTATCACATCCTTTAAATATTTACACACTATTCAGGATGGATAACAATATTTTTTTTTAAAAAAATGATAAAATGTCCAAATTGAGACACTAAAATTCTAGCAGTAAGAAATAAGCAGTGAAAATAGAAAATTAGACCAAATTTGTAAAACAATACTTGGTTGAAGAAAGAGAAGCATACCAATCATTCAGCGAAATTCTATCAAGAACAGTATAAACCACCCAAGGCAAATAAAATAATAATTAAAAAACCCCTGAAATGTAGAAGCAGCCATGGGAAAATCACATTTTCAACTCACTGTCAAATATCAGATGGTTTTGAAACAAGAAGACACCTGAAGCAAAGTACACTAGCAATTCCTTAAGTTACAAATACATAAAGAACTTTTTTTTATTATTATTAAAAGATGCTTACATTTTCAGATGCACTTTCCTTCTGCAGTTATGGGAAGAGCTGTTCTGTCCAGGATCCAAGACAACTTTCCTAAGAATTCCTTCTGGTTTGTATTCTGTTTTTGTGATGTTGAGGGCCGATTTATAACGGCATCAAGGAGTTGACTCCAGGGATGCAGATGAATGTATCATTTTTTGTGTCCCTTGAGTCAGGAAAACTAACACATCATTGATAGAAAAACTTTAAGAAAACTCAACTTTTTCTCCTGCATTTCTGCTCATACTGACTGCTAAGAGAGATTGGCTCTGTCGAAACATGTAGAATGACAGAGCACACATGTGAGCTGTGTCCTGTTCAGTTCTCCATTTCAATGTTACCTGCTTCTCAGAATGTCTCTAACGCCCAAAGTGTAATGAACAGGTGAAGAATGGATGTTAGTTACATATGTTGCGGGGGGACAACTTAGTCAAATCACTCCCAGTAGACCCCAATTTCCTGAATAGATTCCCTCCTTGCCATTATATCATTTCCTATTCACTTGCTGTCCCCTATTTCTCAGTGCAAATGAGTGACAAATGGGGAGGTCAAGACAAGTGAGGTCAGTTGCCTCTTCTTCTTGATCTTGTCATTGCTTGCATGTTTGGAAAGAGCAAGTGAGGAGACAGCATCTGCCATAAGAGGAAAATGGCTAGGAGGCAATTAAAATTGGAACCTTTCAGTGGGATAACACATGTCTGACTTTATAGTCTTCTTTTTTGGGGTGTTGTCAGTGAAAAGCCCTCTGTTAGAAGGTGACTTCCCTTTGAAAGATATTTCAGTTCTGTATGTACATCTCTGCCTCAAAAAAACCCTTCTCCATAGTTTGGGTCAGACAAACTCCACCATTGTTGGGATGCTATCACACTTTTAAACCCAATGTGGACAACAAACAAAGATTAAGAACCACTAAATCTGGTAAAGCCCACCTCCATCATCTCCTCACCAACATACATTTCTTTAACAATTCAAAAATGGTTTAAAAAGCTATTTCTGAGTAGCAGTAGCAGTTTTGCAATATATTGAGGGGGGTTGCTGATCTTTTTTAGGCCAAGGAATTATCTTTTCCTCAACGAGGAATTCAGGTAAGAAGAAAGGGGCATATCTCCCAGACTGGAAAAAATAGAAATTCACTTCCAGTTTGGAAATTATGTTCTTCTCTTTCACAAGGCCCTCAAAATATGGCCTATGCCTAAAAGACATGGGGGTGTTTAATCAATACTTTTGAAATATTACCAGAGTGGAGGTGGGCCAGCAGCCTGGTAAGATGGGATAGCTACTAAACTATAGCTACCACTATAGCTCTACTTTGACCACCTGTGGTTTTAAGGAATGTGTAACTTAATCCTGAATAGCACTTGTTGGGTGCATTCAGATAATTACGTTAGGGATGGGGTTGACATTCAAGGAGGGCAAGCAGGCTGATTGCAAATAAATAAAACTTCAATTACAGAGAAAGATACATTAACAACTCAATCACATTGATGTATGGATTTGATAGACTGTTGGACCAAATTTCATACAATTTGGGTCATCTTTTTAAAAAAATATTTTTTAGAAATGTAAAGTTTTGTATTGTGCTCCTGTTGTTTTTGTGTACCTTACAAGTTATTTCCAACTTATGGTGACCCTAATATCACAGGGTGGTCCTTGCCAAGATTTGTTCAGAGGGGGTTATCTTTGTATCTCTATGAGGCTGTGAGAGTATGATTAGCCCAAGGTCACCTAGTGGTTTTCCATGGCTGAGAGAGGATTCAAATATTGCTCTCCAGAGTCACAGTTCAGCACTCAGGGCACTACACTGGATTCCATCGTGCTCCTATTGATCAGTAGTATGAAAAAAAAAAAAAGTTAAAACATTTGTTCAGTGGAAACTGCTCATTCTAAATTAATTTTCTGTGTATTCATTACTGAGGTTTGTTTCTCAAGCTGATCTGTTTTATCCTTCTTATTACTGCTGGTATTGATTTGTATCAGAACTTATTTTTGATGACTATGAACTTCTTCCCTGAGACTTCACCCATATCTATATAAATGCAGTTATCAAAAGATCTGTCATGACTTCCTATCAGTGTTTATCACTACTGAAGAAGACAACAAACAAGATGACTCAAACCTCCAATATATCTTGGATTCTCCCAGTAGATCTTGGAAAGTAAGATAACTACATAATCAGGCACTCTGGTCAAGAAGTAGACAACTGCTCTGCACACTCTTCATGGCAATAAGTATAGTCCACATGACCATATTTTTGTTCCACACCCCAGAATGATGACTCAGCATGGATCTAAATCATACCACATATCCACTGAATTTACTAAAGCTATAATGAGCCCAGAATAATAACCCCCCTTCTCTCCAAAAATGTAGATCACTAACATACGTAAGATAAGAGATTAATAACACAATGATCTTCAAAGCAAAAGAGCAATGCCATCTTTTTCTAATCAATTGCTCAAAAAAGAAGCCATTACTCAGCAACTGAAATTACAAATTTGGTAAACTGGTATTAAAATGCAATCTGAAATAACTTTTCCCTTACACTGGTGAATGTATTTCCTTTTAAAATCATTGTTACACTAGTTCATTCAATCATGGTCCACTCTAATGATTTCTTCCCTGTCCAGACTAAGTGAATGACAGTAAACTGACTGGAAATTAAAAGGTAATCGTTTTGCAGCCCAGATCTGTGCATGGTGTGTGTGACAACTTAATGTTCACATCTAATTAAATGATAGATTTCCCAAATTCCAGTAAAAGAGATGCATACATTTCAGCAAGCCATTAGTTTGCCCTCAGTGAGAATATCACACTGGACAGCAAACTGAAGGAGGGAGAGATAAATTGCACATGTCAGAGTTATAATACAATGGTGATATCCTATTAGTCAAAAGTAGGACTACTGTCACATGGTGGCACAGTACATGTTTTCCAATCTCCATGAATCTGACAACATGAATTCTACTCGATAGAATACTACTACAAGTAATAGAAAACTATTACAAATAATATTACCACAATTTTGGTACACTTTCACATCAGTTCTGTATAGAGATGGAAAGAATTATAGCTATAGTGTTATAGAACTATAACAGTGTAGATTAAAAGAATAGTTGAAATGAAAAATAGAGTATGTGTTGCAAAACACTGACAAGGGGAGTCCTAGATGGGTGGGAGTCTATGAAGTTTGAGACTTATTTTGATGAAAAATGCACAAGTTTTTTTTCATATATTATATGAATATAATATTTATATATTATGCCAACAAGTATGATATATATTATATTATGTTATATTATGTCCAGTTAACAGAGTTCAGACAGTCTGATTGTCTTATGCAGGACATCTTGCTGTCTGATCCCATTTTTTATTGTTGTGGGAAATGCCTGTATGTGCTGCAAGTTTCCTCAATTTATTTCTTCTCATAATTAAACCTGGATCTTTCTTGGTATCTTCAAACTTCCAAGGCCCCCTAGGGGTAACGTTCACCTAGGGTTATGCACACACTTAAGTTATGCCATACATGTAGGGCCAAAAAGTCTCCACTTGTGCAGTGGGCATATTCTTCTGATAGAGGTGGAGGCCGCAGAGTGCAGACAGCATGTTCATTTGTGCTTTGTTTTTCTAAGATGTGCATTGTGCATGGTATATACTGGTTTTTGATTTGCAACTGATATTTTGCATTTGTGCTATGCATCTTGTACTTTGCATTTCAGTTTTGTATTGCAGATGTGCAGTCTATATTTTGCATTGAGATGAGTCATTGAAGTTGTGCATCCTTTACTGTGGTTGTGTTTTATGTGCCCAGTGATTGACATTTATCAACATTTGTTGCACAATGTTGCAATCCTGCATGGAGAATGTGTAGTACTGCTGTGGCATATGTCTGCATGGTATTTACATTACATTAAGGAGATGCTGGA
Source organism: Ctenosaura bakeri (assembly GCA_948474755.1). Lineage (NCBI taxonomy): Eukaryota > Metazoa > Chordata > Lepidosauria > Squamata > Iguanidae > Ctenosaura > Ctenosaura bakeri. The sequence continues at coordinate 68,602 of CAOLHI010002684.1, read as the reverse complement.
TTGAAGCTAAGTTGTCACAACATTCACCAGATACTTTGTGGAGTCTCTGGAGAAGGTACTGAACTGTAAAGAATAAAAATTAGAGTTCAGCCCAAATTTCTAAGGATATTTATTTATTTATTTCGCAAAGGTTTCAGTAATATTTTTTCTTAATCCCATTTAAAAGGGGCTGAATTTGTGCTTATTCTTTCTCTCCTGGAAACATGCCAGAGACCTTTAGCCATGGCTCAGGAATTGGCATTGGTCCTAGGACCACTACTTTGAGTAGCACTGCTCTAGCACAAAGGTTGGCTAAATATGAAACACATTCTCTTGCCAGGGCCTCAGTGGTGCTCTCAGCTTCCTCAGTCATCCAATACTCCATGTCCCCACCTTAAAAAAAAAGGTCTTGGTACAAAACTTGTCGATCATACCATTACTTTCACTTTGCAGAAAATGTAATATTCTTGGGAAAGAAGTTTGAGATGACCCTGTGAAACTGAAGCCACTTAGTTGAAATCTTCAATAAAGCCTGATGGATTTCTCTGTTTCTTAGGCCATAAATGATGGGGTTCATCAGTGGTGGCAAAACCGTGTACAAGACAGCTGCCAACAAATCTAAAGCAGGAGAAGACAATGACTTTGGTCTCAAGTAGGAGAATGAAGTAGTTGAAATAAACAAAGAGAATACAGTCAAGTGTGGCATGCAGGTGGATAAGACTTTTTGTCTGCCCTGGGATGACTGAATCTTGAATACCGTTGAGAAGATGAACCCATAAGATATCAATATAAGGAAAAGACAAAATAAGCCCACAGTTAATACATCAACAACAACAAGCCACTCGTTGAAAACTGTATCTGTGCATGAAACCATCCATAATTGGGGGACATCACAGAAAAATTTCTTAATATTAGATGTGCAAAAATGTAACCGGAATGAACTTATAGTGTGTGTTGTTGAATTTACTACAGAACTAATCCAAGTGGCAGTTGCCATTTGGAGACAGGCTTTCCAGTTCATGATCCTCATGTATTGTAAAGGATGGCAGATTGCCACATAGCGGTCATATGCCATGACTGTCAGAAAGAAGAGCTCAGCCCCTGCAAATGTGAGAAACAGGAAAATTTGGGAAACACAGTCAGAGAAGGAAATTGTTCTGTTATTTGTTAATGACGTAGCCAGAGATTTAGGGACAGTTGTGGAGATGTAACAAACATCTGTCAGTGATAAATTGGCCAGGAAGAAATACATGGGACTATGCAGATGATGATCATGGACTATCGTGAGGATAATAAGAACATTTCCTATCAAAGCTGCCAAATAAATGGAAAGAAACACCACGAAATGTAAAATCTGTAGCTCTCTGATTTCAGAAAATCCCAGCAGAACGAATTCAGTCACTGCAGATTGGTTTTCCATTTCTTCCTTTAGAGAAATGTTCTCTACAAACAGAAAGGCAAAGAAATGTTGTTTCAACATAATGCAACAATTAAAAAAAAGTTACTCCAAATTTTTGACCCTGCATCAGTAAGAAGAAACAGAATGGTTTTGTGCAGCTTTGTGTCTTCTGATGGTCAGACAGTGTACGATGGTACTAGATAGTTGTTCAAGTTCCACCATCCATGGTTAGCTTGGCATTTATCCACCCTTCCCAGGTACTGCAGTGTCACACTTTGTCACATGCTTAATGTGGCAAAGTAAAAGATTTTCCCTGCTTCACTCTGGATGAGTTTAATAATGTAGCTGCTGTTTTGAAAAGTGTTACTTACCTTTAGCAAAACTCTAGACATACTTGTTGTTGCTGTTGTGGTTCTTTAAGTCAATTCTGACTTATGGAAACCCTAAAGCAAACTGTTCTTATGGTTTTAGGAGCCTGAGAATACATGAGACACCCAAGGTCACCCAGTGGGTTTCCATGGCCAAATGGAGAACCAAACCCTGATCTCTTGGATTGTAGTTCATTACACAAACCAAAATGTCACTCTGGATAGACACACTCCGCTCCCCCCCGCAAAAAAAAATCCTACAGGCAAATTTATAAGTAACTAAATAAGAATAGAGAAAAATCCCATTTTATATGCACATGACACCATTTTGGTTCACCGTACTAAGTACTGCAACATGCTTGTGCCTTTTTTTGACATGAATCAGCTTACATGAGTCATATGGAGACTGTCAACTTTTAAACTACCTATTCAGTGTTTGCATTGTATTAATATCTCTGAATTGGCCCCTTACCTATAAGAAACCCTGCAAAGTTATGCCAGTACTGCTTGGTCACGATATTTTGGTCAAGTTTTGGAATAAAACCATTTTAACTCACAGTCCTGAGATGCTGTGTCTCCTTTACATCAGTGTAAAATTTGTGAAGGCCCCTTCAGAATTATGCTGAGTTTACAAAACATAGAGAATTGATCCGATTCCCCCTGCCCACACACACTCAATTTCTGAGTGTCTACGGGTGAAAAAGATCAATTTGATATCAGACAGAATGAGCAAAGCTGGCTATAGAACTGCTGAATATCTATATCTATATCTATCTATTCCCTCTCTCTCCCTCTCTCTCTCCATAAAATGCATGTGAATACTGTATCTTTTAAAGGGATGGGAAGATAGAGATCTTCATCACAGTGTAATGGTGTGTTTCAAAAGGCAACCCTGAGTTGAATCCAGAGGTAGTAATGCTCAGAATGTACCCAATAAAATCACCTGGATGTAGATTGCTAAACATTCTCTACTTATTGTTTATTGTTGTTTATTTAGATGCTAGACCCCTAGGAAGGTTTTACCTTATAGCCACCATTTTATTGTATTTTTTTCTAGAAAACCCTGCTTAGATCTTTTTTCCTCTCTACAATGCAGTGTGTCAATTTATATATTGTACATTTTCTCTGCCTATTGTACAAGTTGTATTGATTATACTTTGGACAACAGAGATTACTGTTTATCCATCACTAAGTATACCTGTATCATTATAGGAAAAGTGAAACAGAGAAATGTCAACATGGTTCATATTAACTGCTTAGATGGATACCATGTTACTTGTAACTCTTGAATAATAATAGAATACTATGAATTTCCATTCTATGACAAATTTCCATATCTGTATAACTGCAAAGATGTGGAAAAGTAATAAATATTTGATGAAAAATGGTGAAAGCTTTTCTAGTATTAATAGCGCACAAGCTTCTGATGCCATGAGCTTATAGATGTTTAGTTATTAATTTTGTCTGTTTTTTAACATCTGCTTCTTGAAGATATTTCTGCATCTTAATATAATGTGAAATATATTTTGTTTGGTAAACAAATAATGCATTTATAGGTCTGCAAATCAGAGAAGTAAGAATTTCTGAGGGGAAAAAAATCAACAACTTTTAAATGACCAATAGTAAATATTTGAAATCAATAGCTTCCAATGAAGTGTTGCTCTATTCCCTTGCTTCTTAATTTAATTCTAGGTGGGTTTTCCCCACCGACATGGCTGCCAGGTTCTATCTATCATTCCTTAAAACTTTTCCGCATTACTGAAAAATCAAAGATACCACATTGAGAGAGTCATTTTAGCCAGTTATTTACCTCTTCCCATTTCTTTGGAGGAGCTCTACACTCCTGTCCTACTGAAAGACCAAGCATCCCAAAGACAAGTGCTGCTACCCAGAAAAACAATTATCCAGTTACTTACCTCTGCTTCTTTCTTCAGATGAGGTCTGATTCAAGAAATGAGATGAGCATGTATGGCTAATATTTATAGAGTTATGCTCTAGTGTTACTGACAGTTTGAAGGACCAAAGAACATAACAAAAGTAGAAATAAATTTCCCACATTCTTTGCATCCATTTTACAGCTCCCAAAAGTTTAATTAAACAAAAAGAAAACAGATTACCTAATGATGCCCTGTTGAATATTTGGTTTCTATTCCCTTGTTGAGAAAAATTCAGGTTCAGACTTGGAAATGAAGGCTAAAGGTTGTAGGGTAGTTAGGTATGGATTAAGACTTTTAAAGGCAACAGAGGTGTATCTAGGGTAGGGCAACTGGAATGTGTGCCCTGGGCGCCAATGACAAGGGGGTGCAAAAAGGAGGATCCCCTGTCTGGTCCCCTGGCCATGGGCTTCCCACTGCTGCCCTCCACTCTGCCCCTGCTGCTCACCTGCCTATAACTCACCCTGCCCCTGCCACTCACCCTGTTCCTGCTGCTCACGCTGCACCCCTCCTGCTCACCCCAACCACTGCTCACCAGGCAGTCCCTACCACTCACCTACCCCCCACATCAGCTCACTGTACCCCCTGCTCCCACTCACCCTGCCCTAACCAATGCTTTCCCACCCTGACCAGGGTCCTTCCTAGCACAGTGTGGTGGAGGATGATGGCAGCAGCACCTATGGGAGCAAATTCAGTGCTTGCCCTAGATGTTGTTGAGCCTCTGTATGCCACTGAAAGGCAAATTTCAGACAAAAATAATAACTGACAACCAAGTTTCTCAGGATGCTGGGGATGCCTAACAGGGCATTCACTGAATACCTCTTCTTCCAGGAAGACACATACTGATGGAAGTCCAAAGTCATTAGAGTTTTACAGGTTACCACTAGTACCTGAAAATCAGCTTGGACACACAAGGGAAATGGCGAGGATTAAGTAAAAAGGGAGAAGATGATTGCAGATAAGTCATGTTGGTAAGGAGAAGAAGGAGAAAGAGAAGGGGAAAGAAAGATATTTAGTTTGGCATTGTGGGAAGGTGAGAGAAGAAGAAAAGTAGAGAATGGAAAGAGAAGATGCTTACCCACGTATTGGAGGGACAAAGCATAAGAAGACAAGAAAATGTTGCAATGGCTTTACCTACCTGCTGTGTTTTATCACATATAGTTTCCCTTTTGATGCCATCTCATCTCTATCCAAAACTGCAGGGTCATCCATATTGTCCTTTGTGTGTTTATCCCTATTTCATTATTTCCTCACCCTACCAATACAATGTCAACAAGATGAGGCCTGCCATACTTCCTTTTCTTAACATATTTTATTGAGTTAAAATTTATTCTAAATGTTAAAACATCAAATATGAAAAGGATCTGGACAGTGCCCAATAACCTCCAAAGTCCCCAAATATTCTTCTCTGAACATCTGATGCCTTTCTGAGTGTGGTATCAAAATCCTGTACATTTGTCCACCTCCTTTCCCCCTGCCTCAGGGTTATCATCCCTTCAAAAGTTTAGAATGGAATATCTAGCACTGTCACAATTAACCTGTTAACATCTCAGCTTCTCACAATTCTAACATACCTTTCCTTTTAACTTGAGGGAAACCATCTTAAAGTGCTTGAGGTTTGTCTCATAGCAGTTTTGGTTTATTTTCTTTATTTTACTTTTCCATCCATCCCATATGATTTGAGAGAAAAGTGTTTGTCACCTCAGTCTGTCTCTTCCTGCTCTATCTTAAGTGATTGGCCTTTCAGTAACATCCTGACCTCTGGGTGTAATTAATGTTAACAAATGATCTGGCACTATAAGGCTTTGTTTCATCCTTGGTTTGTGTCATAGCTTGGAACAGCCATTTCTCAAAGAAACTGGTCGGTTTCACATACTCTACATGTCATGAAAGGCCTCTCTGCTAGTAAATAACAACCTCAGAACAGTTACCTAAAGCAGGCAGATCCCCATCTGCATTTTTTTTTTTTTTTAAAAAATCTGTATTGTTTGTTTGTTTGCCACTAGTTACACAAGGAGGAATTTTACATATATCTCTTTGGCTACTCTCCACATTTATTCAGCCTTTTGAATCTAGTGAGGAAAAAAGTTGAGAATCTTAAATGGTGAACTCATTTGAAGTTTTTATTGTGAATATACTATTTTACCATTCCTTGTGCCTCCTTTTTGTCCACTTTCCAACTACTCATTCTGCAAAAACAGAAGGAGACATGGGGGGGGAGATAATTCCAACTGTTTGTGCTTCCATCATTGATAATCAACTATGAAATAATTCCAACCAGACATGAGAAATTGGGTTAAATAAGGCCTCCTTTATCTGATCTAAGCTATTTAAGTTGTATTGGCCTGGTAATGGAGCAGGGAGTAGATAAATCTGATATTGTCCACCAGGGAGTGGCTAAACCTGATATCATCCACCCTGTGACTACATCCCCAGTCTTCCTATCATGGAAACACCTCATCCCCAAGGGCACTCCACATACTTGAGTTACATCCCAACCTGGCACAATTGGAAGACAACTCAGGGAAATCCTGCCAAAGATGCAGGACCATATATGTGAGAGCCTGAATCCCTGGTTAGCCCCAAACCTGTTAGTTCTAAACCCTGTCCAACAAGCACTGAGTTATCTGGGTGACCATTAGCCCTTTATCACCTAATGTTAGGACCATAAGCCTCTTCTGGACCCCATTGTCTACTCTGTGAACTCCATTACTTATTCAATCAGACAGCCATTCACACTCCTGCCCTCCAGGCAGAAAACAGGCATATAAACCCTTAGTATTGGCCAGCCAATTCATAATAGACTGATTACTGGCTGCTACTCTGTTACTCTGATCCCCAATTATGTATTGTCCTTAGAAACAAGTCTAAGCCACATCCCTGCTTCTTTGCTGGTCTTCTGGGCAGGTAAATATCACCGACTACACCCTGAATCCTCATTATCTAAAACTTTTCTCCCTTTGCCTTCAGTTAGCCTTGTGTGAGTGTGTGACTGCTTGGATCTCATGTGTGTGTCTAATTACCCTAATAATACACCATTTAGCTATTTTTTAAAAATCTTTTGCTGGTTCTTCCCTGCAGAAGTACTGGTAAACATAGGTGGAGAGGTCTCACTAGGTTACTCCCATCTCAAAGGCTTCCTAATTTGAGCTAATAATTCCTCCCCTTTGCACGGAGGTACTGGCATCGCAGGTAGGTCCCCGAGTCACTCACATTTTGGGGTTATTCTTCCTTTGAGCATGAATGTGACTTGTCGAAGGTTACCTATTAGATTTCCACGGCTGAGTGGGGACTTGAATCCTAGTCTTCCAGAGTCATAGTCCAGCACACAAGACATTATGCAATGCTTGCATTGTTTTCAGTTTGAGTGAACTAATATGCTGTATATATGATATGTGTGTGTGTATATACCTGGGCAAAATTGTCATGGATTGTGTTTAGCCTCAATTAGATGCTGAGGTGTTCAGTTTTGATCTAGTATTGGCAAGTTCTTATGAGTATTGATCAAAGGAGTATAGGGTAATTGTTGTTGTGTGCCTTGACGTCTTTTCCGACTTATGGAGACTCTCAGGAGAACATATCACTGGGTTTTCTGGGGCCAAGAGTGTGTGATGCCCCCAGTAGATTTCCATGGACAAGCAGGGAATCAAACCATGGTCACCAGGATTAAAGTCCAACACTCAATTGGTGGGATATAAATATAACTAATAAAATAAATAATATTTTCCTCTGGTACTGAGAGGAGTATACATCAATGCACTGGCAACTTCCCAGCTAGACAGCTGGATTGTATTCTTTGTAAGATTGCCCTTGAAGATGATTCAAAATATGGCAGCGAGATCACTGACCAGAATACTGTATGAATACCATGCAACACAGTTCCTACGGGATTGGCAAGGGCTGACAATCTGAATTAATGTTGCTTCTGATGACGTTTAAAACCTAAACAAGTTATGAAGTCAATACGTGGAGTACATCTCCCTATATACCCCTGCTCAAGGACTGAGGCCTGCTGGGAGGCCCTTCTTAAACTCCCCCCAGTGAAGGTAAAGTTTTTAGGGAAGAGATGAGAGCAGTTTTTCTTTGCTGCTGTTCTCTGTCTCTTGATTGCCTTTTCCTTGCAGGCCTGACTCTTGCGAAGTTTAATCATGGCTTTTTATTAAAGCTTTCAGAGTTGAACTACATATGTGTGGCTTTAAAAAGTTTTATATTGTTTTAACTGGTTAAAGTATTTAATCTATGTTGTTGCTCCTACTGCTGTTGTTGTTATATGCCCTTCGATCACATCCAACTTACAGCAACACTAAGGTGTATACTGCAATGCTTCTTTGGCAAGTTTTTTTCAGAGGGAGCTTGCCATTCCCTTCCTCTGAACCTGAGGGAGTGTGACTTGCCCAAAGTCATCTAATGGGTTGTGGTTGAACAGGGATTTGAACCCTGGTCTCCTTGGAATTCTAGTCAAACACTCAACAAAAAAACTACTGGCTCTCACTTAATATGTCTTAGCCTTTTAATATTATTTTTCCATTGTTCTGAACTATTTAAACTAAATTACACGGAGTGGGATTTTATGTAAATAAATGAACAATTTTTTTTCAGGGTAAAGGGTACCATCCTCCTTCCCCCTCTCCTCCTCTCCCCTTTCCTCCCCTCCTTTCCCCTTTGAATATTTCTATTCCATCCCATTACACAAGACCTCATGGTGGCATGGAGATACTATAGAATATTGACTGATCTGACACTTTTAAAACCTAATTAAAAATGAAACACAAATATGGCCTCTTCTCCTACACACAACCCTTTTGAAGAGTATCAAGCTAAAATAAGAATATCTTCTGGGATCCTGTTGAAGATTTGCATCTTCCTAAAAGGATGTATCTCTGCAGGAATTAGACTGGCATACTTCCATAACATCTTTACCCAGTAAGGGGCTACCGTTGCATTACTATATAGGGGAGTCAGGGGAATGACTGATGCACATTGGGACTGATGTTCACTGGCCCTGTTGTGCATGGGTCCCATTGCGCATTGGGGCACTGGCTATGTAGTGCCAATGGAGATTGGTAGGACCAGATGCACACCGGGACACTCTTCCCAGTATCCCTTTAACACATTTTCACAAGCCGCTAAAAGGGTTTCCCACCACCTCTTTTAGGTAGCTAAGTATACATAAAGCTGTTAGATAGAGGGATCCAGCTGTTAGTGTTAGCTGCCTCAAGTCCCCTTGTTGGGGAAAAAGTGGTGTCTAAATGAACAAAACAAATGTCAAAATGAATAAACAATTTCTAAAAAAACTTGAATCATCAAACTAGGAAAACTAAAACTGATGAAAGTCTCAAACCATTAGTGCTTTATAGGTTACCACTTCGAAATATATGGAGTTATTTATTTGGAGTATCACATTGACAACAGATGCAAGTAACACATAAAAAGAAAATAATGCTCACATTAACCAGAGGAATTAAGACAAAATGGGGAAGAGAAGAGCCAGAGGGTAGAACCTGGCTAACCAGGTAAATATGGACACTGAGATCAGAATAGGAGGAACATTGATTTAGAGGTTAGGCAGATTGTAAAATGCAGCCAGAAGTCACATGAGCAGTATTTCTCAGGCTAGCTGATGTGGTTGACCAGGATTCCGTTTTTCAATGTTCAAAGGATGGGCACTGAATTTGTGCTTGTTCTTCCTTCTTTCCTGGAACTGTGCCAGGGATCTTTAGCCACAGCTCAGGAATTGTCCCTGGTCTTGGGACCACTACTATGAGCAGGATTGCTGTAGAGCAAAGGAGGGCAAAAGGTAGTCTATGAACCATATGATGGTTGTCAGAGCCACAGTGGTGGTCCCAGTATCCACAGTCCTCCAATACTACATGTTCCACCTGAAGAAGAGATTATGTTATAAAACCTGTTAATCAGACCATTGTTTTCATTTTGCTGAAAATTTCACATTCTTGGGAAAGGTGTTTGAGAGTACCTGTGAAACTGAAGCCACTTAGTTGACATCTTCCATAAAGCCTGATGGATTTCTTTGTTTCTCAAGCCATAAATGATGGGGTTCATTAGCGGTGGCAATCCTGTGTACAAGACAGCTGCCAACAAATCTACAGCAGGAGAGGACAATGACTTTGGTCTTAAGTAGGAGAACGAAGAAGTTGAAACAAACAAAGAAAAGACAGTCAAGTGTGGCGTGCAGGTGGATAAGGCTTTGTGCCTGCCCTGGGATGACTGAATCTTGAATACCGTTGAGAAGATGAACCCATAAGATATCAATATAAGGAGAAGACAAAATGAACCCACAGTTAATATATCAACAAAAACAAGCCACTCATTGAACACTGTACCTGTACATGAAATCATCCATAATTGTGGGATATCACAGAAAAAGTTCTTGATATTAGAAGTGCAAAAATGTAACCGGAATGTGCATATAGTATGTGCTGTTGCACGGACTACAGAACTAATCCAAGCAGCAGCTGCCATTTGGAGACAGGCCTTCCAGTTCATGATCCTCATGTATTGTAAAGGATGGCAGATTGCCACATAGCGGTCATATGCCATGACAGTTAGAAAGAAGAGCTCAGCCCCTGCAAATGTAACAACTAGGAAAACTTGGGAAACACATGCAGAGAAGGAAATTGTTCTGTTATTTGTCAATGACATAGCCAGAAATTTAGGGACAGTTATGGAGATGTAGCAGGCATCTATCAGTGATAAATTGGCCAGGAAGTAATACATGGGACTATGCAGATGATGATCATGGACTATAGTGAGCTTAATAAGAAAGTTTCCTATCAAAGCTGCCAAGTAAATGGAAAGAAACACCACAAAATGTAAAATCTGTAGCTCTCTGATTTCAGAAAATCCCAGCAGAATGAATTCAGTCACTGCAGATTGGTTTTTCATTTCTTCCTTGGGGGAAACTTTATCTGCAAAGAGAAAGGTAAAGAAATGCAGAAAGCAACAACAACAAAACTTACTCTAGTTTATTGACCCTGCAACACTTATGAAAAATGGAATGATTTTGTGCTCCTTTGTGGCTTCTGAAGTTCAGAGAATGTTAAGATGGTACTAGACAGTTTCTCACGTTGTACCCTCCTTGGTTAGCTTGGTACTTACCCATACTTCCCAGGTAGCTCAGTGTAGCGTTACTGCAATGCTTAATGTGGCACAATAAGAGATTTTTCCAATTTCTCTCTGTATGGATATAGTGTCGTACCTGTTGCTTTGAAAAGCACTATTTACTTTTGGCAAGATTCTAGACATAATTGTTATTGCTGTTGTTGTTGTTGTTTTTTTGTTGTTGTTGTGTGCCTTCAAGTTCTTTCTGATGAACGGCAAATCTAATTTGAACCTATCATGATTTTTTGAGGGGCTTAGAGTGTGTGATACACTCAAGCTCACTGTGACATTTCTTGCCACCCAGCCTGACAAGTCTTGCATACAGGTCTGCATGGCCAGGGAGATTTGTGGATCAAGCCAGGGCACGCACACACACAAGCCTGCTTCTATCCTCCCCCCATTAGGAATTGCAGAACCCATTTCACTACTGTCCCCCCTTTGGCCTCCTCCTACCAGATTGATCCCCCTCCCCTGGTTTCCTTAACCTCTGGCCCTTCTCAGCAATAAGAACAAGCAGATTTTTAATCCTAAAAGAAAGGTGGTACTCTTGGTGCTAATGTTGTAATGGCAGCTTGTATAATCCAGTATGTAGAATGACACTCTGTGAGACTGTTTTTATAAAAACAGAAAATCACATTTTTATTGAAACACTGTTACTGTAACTTGTTTGTAACTAAATTTTTATGATACAGCACTCTCTCTCTCTCTCTCTCTCTCTCTCTCTCTCTCTCTGTGCTCAGCTCATTTATTGTAAAATATTCACTCTGTTTCTCAGCTCTCTAACACAGCTCTTTTCTCTTTCTCTCTCACAGGAGTCTTCTTCCCACTAACTCCCTCCTGTGTCAGTTAAATTTCCGTTTGTCCTCCACACTTGGTTCTCCCCTCCCTTGAGATCTCCAGGGTTCCACTTTGTTGACCATTCATTTTAAACCATTCCTGGTCACTATGGAGGTTCAGTTACCATGTCCCTCCCTTCAGGTTTCATCACACTCATCGTGTGGGTTTTCATGGCCAAATGAGGAATTGAACCCTGGTGTCCAGGGTTGAAGTCCAGTTCCCAAAGAACTCTGGCTAAATGCACTCCCCCCCCAAAAAAAAAACTACTATAGGTAGATTATCAAAGAACTGATTAGGTGTAGATACAATCCTATTTTATATGCACATGACATAGTTTTGGTTCACTGTATTAAATACTGCAACATATTTGTACGTTTTTGGTTGTGCATCAGTTTCCTTGAGTCATATGCAGACAGACAACTTTCACACTTTCTGTTCAGTGAATGTGTTGCTTTAATGTCTCTGAATTGACCCCTTTCTTCGAAGAACTCTTGAAATATTATACCAGTAGCTCCTGGACAAAAGACATTGGCAAGTCTTGGAATAAAACCAGTTTAATGCACATTGCTGTGATGCTTTGTCTCCTTTACATCAGTGTAAAATTAATTAGAGTCCTTGCAGAATTATGCAGAGTTGATAGAACACAGAGAATGTCTCTGATTCTCCAGGCCCTAACACACACAATCCCTGAGTGTCTACAGGTAAAAAAGGTCAATTTGATTCAACAAACAGATGGCACAATAAGCAAGGATGGCTTTAGAATATGTAGATAGCTGAATATTTAGATATTCTAAGCGCTGTATATCTGAATATGTTAAAGCTCTCTCTCTCTCTCTAAAATACAAGTGAATGCCTTATGTATATGATGGGGCTGAAGAGACAGAGATCTTTTTTTTTATTGTCTAATGGTGTGTTTCAAGAGGCATCACTGACTTGAATCCAGAGGTAGTTATGCTTAGAATGTACCCAGTAAAATCAACTGGACTTACATTGCTAAAATCTCTCTATTAGTGTTTATTTGAATGCTGAACCCCCAGGAATGATTACGGCATTTTCGGGGGGAAGGGTTCATATTTGCATCTCTTTCTTCCTCCCCGTAGTGAAGTCTGGCTGCTTGTATATTGTACATTTTCTCTCCCTATGATAGAAAATCAAATGGTCTTGGTTATACTTTAGACAATAGAGATTACTATTTATCTGTTGAGTTGTCCATTGTGAAGGAGGCCTGTGTCATTGTACAAAATGTGAAATGGAAGAATGTCAACCAGGTTAATATTAACTGCTTAGATGGATACCACGTTAACTGTAACTCTGTGAATGGTAGTAGAATACTATGAATTTCCATTCTATGACATCTGTACAACTGCAAAGATCTGGATAAGTAATAGTTATTTGATGAGAATGTTTAAAGTTAAAGCTTTTCGAATATTTTTTTTTTCATAGTGCACAGATTTCTGATGCAATGATCTTATAGATATACTGTTATTGATTTTGTCAGTTCTCTAATGGCCACTGCTTTCTAAACCTTGAAAGTTATTTCTGTATCTTAAAGAAATGTGATTTGTCTTTGGTTTGATAAAAAATAAGGCTTTCATATTCTGCAAATCACAGAAGTAAGAATTTCTTAGGAAAAAAAAAAACACAACTTTTCAATGGCCAATAATAAATATTTGAAATCAATAGCTTCAAACCAAATGTTGCAACATTACTTTGCTTCTAAATTTAATTATAGGTGGGATTTTTCCCACCTGTATAACTGCCAAGTTCGATCTGTTAATCATTCCTTAAACATTTCCTTCATTACTAAAAAACCAAACATGCCACATTAAGACACCTCTTTTATCCAGTTTTTATCTCTTCCCATTTCTTTGGATGATCTCCACATTTGTGTGCTACTGAAAGACCATGCATCCCAAAGACAAGTTCTGCTACCCAGACAAACATTTATCCAGTTACTCACCTCTTCTTCTTTCTTCAGATGAAATCTGATTCAAGAAAGGAGATAAGCATGTATGGCAAAAATTTATACAGTTATGCTCCACTGTTACTGATAGTTTGAAGGACCAAAGAACATCACAGAACCAGAAATAAATTTCACAAGTCCTTTGCATTCTTCTTAAAGCTCCCAAAGGTTTAATTAAGCAGAAAATAAAAAGGTCACCTAACGGTACCTTGTTGAATTCTTGGTTTCTATTCCCTTGATGAGAAAACTACAGGTGTAGACTTGGAGATGATGGCTGAAGGTTGGTGTGTACATAGTTATGGATTAGGATTTTTATATCTAAAGGCAAATTTAAGACAACAATGATACTTGACAATTGAACTTTTTGGGGTGCTGGGGATGCCCAACGCTACATTCACTGAAGATCTCTTCTTCCAGGAAGACTCATACTGATGGAAGTCCCAAGCCATTAAGGTTTTATAGGTTACTGCTGGGACCTGGAATTCTGGCTGGAAACACAATTAAAGGAGTAGGCTTGGGGGGATAAAAGTGACAAGATGAGTGCAGGTTTGACATGTTGGTAAGGTGGAAAAACCTTGCTAGGTTACTCCCCTGTCAAAGTCTTCCTAATTTGAGCTAATAATTCCCCACCTTTGCACAGAGGCCCTTGCATTGCAGGTGGACCCCTGAGTCACCCCTGTTTTGGGGTAAGTCTTCCTTTGAGTGTGAGTCTGACTTGCCCAAGGTCACAAACTGGGTTTCCATTGCTGAGTGGGGATTCAAATCCTAGTCTCCTGGACTACTAGTCCAGCAGCACTCAAGGCATTATGGGATGTTGGTTTTGTTTTCAGTTGGGGTGGACACATATACTGTCTTTGTATTAAAATAATTATATAGATAGACATGGGTGACATAATCATGGGTTGTGTTCAACTCCAGTTGGAATGTGAGGTATTCAGTTTTGATCTAGTCCTGACAAGTGGTTATTAGCGTTGATATAAAAGTAAATTTTTTTGTGTGTGCCTTGAAGTCATTTCCAACTTAAGGTAACCTTCAGGCAATCCTATCACTGGGTTTTCTGGGGCCAAGAGTATATGATGGACCCAATCGGTTTCCATGGTCAAGCAGGGAGTCAAACCATGGTCATGTGGGTCATAGTCCAACACTAATAAAATGAATAATAGTTACCTATGGTACTGAGAGGAGTATGCATCAATGCCCTGGAAACTTCCCTGTTAGCTAGATTGTATTCTAAGTGAGGCTGCCTTTGAAGATGATTCAGAAGCTGCAACTAGTGCAAAATATAGTGCAAGATCACTGACTGGAGTACTGTATGAGTACCACATAAGACTGTGTCTTAGTGAAACTTCAAGGGCTAATAATGCATTTCAATCTGAATTAATTTGCTCTTGACAACCTTTAAAACTGTGTGAACTCAATACATGAAGGAGTACCACATGGATTGAGGTCTTCTGGGGGCCCCTTCTGGCAGGCCTGACTGTTGTCAATTTCAAACATGGCTTTTTATTAAAGCTTTTAGAGCTGAACTACATGTGCATGACTTGAAACTGTTTTATTCTGTTTTAGTTTGTTAAATTGTTTAAAGTATGCTGTTGCTCCTTCTGCTGTTGTCGCTATGTGCTTTCAGGTCACTTCCAAATTAAGGCAACCCTAAGGTGAGTATATTGCAGTACTTTCTTGGCAAGATTAATTCAGAGGGGGCATGCCATTCCTGTCCTCTGAAGTTAAGAGAGCATGATTTGCCCAAGGACACCCAGGTTTCCATGCTTGAACAGGGATTTAAACCCTGTTCTCTCTGGAGTCCTAGTCCAACACTCAACAAATCACTACTGGCTCTCACTTGACATGTCTTGTTTTTTCAAAATTATATTTTCATTGTTCTACACAGTTGAAACTGAATTGCATGGGGTGGGATTTTGGTAAATAGTAAACAAACAAACAAACAAATGAATAATTTTTTTCAGAGTGAAGGGTACCATCCTCCTTTCACTTCCCTTTCTTAAAATATTTCTATCCCATTCCGTATCGCAAGTTCTCAGGGTGACACAAAAGTACTGTAGACTATTGATCGACTTCACTTTTCTAAATGTTTGGAAAAAATGAAACACAAACATGGCCTCTTCCACACACAACTATTTTGAAGAGTATCAAGGAAAAACAAGAATATTGGCTGGAATCTTGTCGGGGACTTGCATGTCCGTAAGTGGATGTCTCTGCAGGAATTAGAATTGAGAACTTTCAAAACATCTGTATCCAGTACATGACTTCTATTACATTACTACCTAGGGGGTCAAGGGAGCGACTGATACACAATGGGGCAGATGCACCTTGAAACTGTTGTTCATTGGTCCTGTTGCACATTGGGACACTGGCTAGGAAGTGCCAATGGACATCGGTAAGGCTTCATGCACACTGGGATGCTCTTCCTTGTATCGCTTTAACACATTTTCACAAGCCACAAAAGGCTTTTATAAAATCTCCTGTGTTTAGCTAGGTATACATAAAGCTATGTGATAGAGGGTTCCAGTCATTAGTGACAGCAGTCTTGAGTCCCGTTGTTGAGGAAAAGGTGGTGTCAAAATGGATAAACTAAACACCAAAATAATTAAAACATTTTTCTAAAAAAAACTTGAATAATCAACCTAGGGAGACTCATATGATTGAAGTCCCAAGCCATTATTGGGGGACCCAAAGAGATTTTAACTGAAAACCTCTTGTGACAGGAAGACTCATAGTAATGGAAGTCCGAAAGCCATTAGGACTTTATAGATCACCACTGAAATTCAGCTTGGAAACACAAAAGAGATTGAGGAGGATGAGTGGGGGAAAGGGAAGAGAGTGTAGCTAAGACATGTTGGTAAGGAGCAGAAGAAGAAAGAAAAGAGGAAAGAGAGGCACTGTGGGTAGATGTGAGAAGAAGAAAAGTAGAGAATGGAAGTTGAATATACCTAATGAGATATGGGAGGAAAAAAGCAAACAACGACAAGAAAGGGGTGCCACGGCATTCCCTACTTACTGTGTTGTTATCACATACAAATAGATACAGAAATAAATAAATCATTGCAAAAAGACTTGAATCAGCAACCTAGTACAATTTCCTTAACCTTCTCCACTGGAAGTTATATTTTCATGAAAATCAATATATGTAAAATGATGTATGTCTTATATGGGCCACGGACACAAGAAACACATGAAAAGAAAATAATGCTCATTTTCAGGAGAGGAATTAAGAAAAGTTGGGAAACAGAAGAGCCAGAGGTCAATATGGAAAACTAGGTAACCAGGTAAATATGGACACCTAGATCTGAGTAGGGGGAGCATTGATTTAGAGGTGAGGCAGATTGCAAAATATACCCAGAAGCTGTGTGTCTTCTAGATCAGTCCTTTTCAAGCTACCTGATGTCTGTGAATAGGACTTTTCCCCCCTGTTCAAGGGGGAACACATTTTCAAAAGCCACAAAAAGGATTTCTTAACACCTCCTTTACGTAGCTAAGTATACGTAAAACTATGTGATAGAGGGTTCCAATCATTAGTGTTAACACCTTTGAGTGACATAATTGGGGAAAAGGTGGTGCCAAAATGAATAAACAAAATGCCAAAATAATTAAATCATTTTTTAAAAAAGTTGAATCACCAACCTATGAAGACTCATAGTGATGGAAGTCCCAAGCCATTAGGGCTTTATATCGATCACTACTGGAATTCAGCTTGGAAACACAATGGAGATTGAGGAGGACTGGAGAATAAAAATTAAAAGAGAGTGTAGCAAAGACATGTTGGTAAGGAGGAGAAGAAGAATGAAAAGAGGAAAGAGAGGAACTGTGGGCAGATGTGAGAAGAAGAAAAATAGAAAATGGAAGATGAAGATACCTATTCAGGTAAGGGAGGAACAAAGCAAAACAGAACACGAAAGGGGCTGCCACGGCATTCCCTACTTACTGTGTTGTTCTCACATACAAATAGACAGAGAAATAAATAAATCATGAAGAAAAGACTTCTATCAGCAACTTAGTGCAACCTTCCTTGCCTTCTCCACTGAAAGTTATATTTTTATGAAAATTTCTATGTAAAAAGATGTACAGAGGGTTACTTATTTAGGCCTTACATGGGTTACTGATACAAGTAACATGTAAAAAGAAAGTAGTGCTCATATTCAACAGAGGAGTTAAGACAAGTTGGGGAAGAGAAGAGCCAGAGGGTAGAATATGACTAACCAGGTAAATACAGACACCAAGATCTGAGTAGGAAGAGCACTGATTTAAAGGTTAGGCAGATTGCAAAATACACCCGGAAACTGAGTGTCATCTAGATCTGTGCTGATGTATGTGGACAGGATTTTTTTACCTCCATGTTCAAGGGACTGGCACTGAATTTGTGCCTGTTGGATATAATTCTTCATTCTTGCCAGGGACCGTCAGCCACAGACTTAGCACTGATCCTGAGACCACTACTTTGAGTAGCAACTACTCGAGCACAGACGTTGGCCAAATGTAGGCTATGAAGCATGTGTTGCTTTTCAGGACCTCAAGTGATGCTTCTAGTGTTCTCAGTCTTCCAGTACTCCACATTCCCACCTGAAAGAAAGCGTCTACTATAAAACTTATCAATCATGCCATTGCTTTCAATTTGCAGAAAATTTAACATTCTTGGGAAAGGTGTTTGAGATGATCCTGTGAAACTCAAGCCACTTCATTGACATCTTCCATGCAGCCCGATAGATTTCTCTGTTTCTCAGGCCATAAATGATGGGATTCATTAGCGGTGGCAATACCGTGTACAAGACAGCTGCCAACAAATCTACAGCAGGAGAGGACAAGTTCTTTGGTCTGAAGTAGGTGAATGAAGCAGTTGAAACAAACAAAGAGAAGACAGTCAAGTGTGGTGTGCAGGTGGATAAGAGTTTTTGCTTGCTCTGAGATGACTGAATCTTGAAGAAGATGAACCCATAAGATATCAATATAAACAAAAGACAAAATAAACCCATGGTTAATACATCATCAACAACAAGCCACTCATTGAACACTGTATCTTTGCATGAAATCATTCATAATTGGGGAACATTGCAGAAAAATTTCTTAATATTAGAAGTGCAAAAATGTAACTGAAATGTACTTATAGTGTGTGCTGTTGCATTTACTACAGAACCAGTCCAAGAGGCAGCTGCCATCTAGAGACAGGCTTTCCAGTGCATGATCCTCATATATTGTAAAGGATGGCAGATTGCCACATAGCGGTCATATGCCATGACAGTTAGAAAGAAGAACTCAGCCCCTGCACATGTAACAACTAGGAAAACTTGGGAAACACATGCAGAGAAGGAAATTGTTCTGTTATTTGTCAATGACATAGCCAGAGATTTAGGGACAATTGTGGAGATGTAACAAACATCTGTGAGTGATAAATTGGCCAGGAAGAAATACATGGGACTATGTAGATGATGATCATGTATTACAGTGAGGATAATAAGAAAGTTTCCTATCAAAGCTGCCAAGTAAATGGAAAGAAAGACCACAAAATGTAAAATCTGTAGCCCTCTGATTTCAGAAAATCCCAGCAGAATGAATTCCGTAACTGCAGATTGGTTTTCCATTTCTTTCTTGGGGTAAATCTTCTCTGCAAAGAGAAAGATAAAAAAAAAATGTTGTGTAAAATGGAATGCAACAACAAAATTTACTCCAAATAGTTAACCTGGCATCAGTAAGAAGAAACAGAATGGCTTTTATACATTTGTGCCTTCTGAAGGTCAGAGAATGTTAAGATGGTACTAGACAGTTGTTCAAGGCCCACAGTTCTTGCTTAGCATGGTATTTATCCATCCTTCCCAGTGTGGCATTATTGCAATGCTTAATGTGGCAAAGTAAGAGATTTTTCCCTATTTCACTCTGGATAACTATAGTACTGTACCTGCTGCTTTGAAAAGTACTACTTGCCTTTGGCAAATCTCTAAACACATTTTTTGTTGCTGTTGTGGTTATTCAAGTCAATTCTAACTTATGGCAGCCCTAAGCTGAACCTATGACAAGGTTTTGGGGGCTGAGATTATGTGACACATCCAAGGTTACCCAGTGGGTAACCTATGACAAGGTTTTGGGGGCTGAGATTATGTGACACACCCAAGGTTCCCCAGTGGGTTTCCATGGCCAATTGGAGAATCAAACCAAATCAAATTCAGTTCAATACTGAAACCATTATGTTGCTCTGGACAGACACACTCCCTCCCCCCAAAAAAATCCTATAGGCAAATTTTTGAATATCTAAATAAATATCTAGAAAATCCTATTGTATATGCACATGACACTGTTTTGGTTTACTGTATTAAATACTGCAACATGTTTGTGTGTTTTATCTCATGCATCAGTTTCCATGAGTCATATGCAGACAGGCAACTTTTAAATTATCTCTTCATTGTATTGTAATACATTGTTTTAGCGTCTTTGAATTGGCCCCTTACTTATAAGAACACCTGAAACATTAGACCAGTACATCTTAGACAAGACACCTTGGGCAAATCTTGGAATAAAACCATTTAACATGCCTGCCTGCGGTGCTGTATCTCCTTTACATCAGTGTAAAATTCATGAGGGCCCTTGCAGAATTATGCAGAGTCTACAGAACATAGAGAATGTCTCTGATTCCCCCTGTCCAAAACACATTATCCCCGAATGTCTGCAGGTGAAAAAGATCAATTTGATCCCAGACACAGACAGCATAATGAGGAAAGATGTCTTTAGAACTGCTATCTATATATGTATATCTATGTATATCCATCCTCCCCTTCTCTCTATATATACACACACATATGTTTGTGTGTATGTGTGTGCGCACGTGCATATGTGTATATGTATATGTAACACATATAATGCTGTATGTATGTGAGGGCGTGGGAAGATAGAGATATTCTCCTTCGTAGTGTAATGGTGTTTTTCAACAGGCAACACTGAATTGAATCCAGAGGTAGTAATGTTTAGAATGTATCCAGTAAAATCAACTGGACTTGGATTGCTAAAATCTCTCTATCAGTGTTTATTTTGATATTTTACCCGATAGCCCCCATTTTGATACGTATTTTGGGAAATCTCTGCTTAGATATTTCTTTCCCCCTCCCTACAGTGCAATGTGCCAATTTATATGTTGTACATTTTCTCTCCTTATAATATAAAATCAAGTGGTCTTGATTATACGTTGAACCACAGAGATTACTCTTTAGGTACTGAGTGGTCCATCATGAAAGATGCCTGCATCATTAGAGGAAATGTGAAATAGAGCAATGTCAACAAGATTCATACTAACATATTAGATAGAAACATGGTAATTGTAACTCATAAATAATAATAGTGTACTTTGAATTTCCATTCTATGATAAATGTCCATATCTGTAAAACTGCAATGATCTGGAAAGTAATAATTTTTTTTGATGATAAAGTTTCTCAAGAATTATGTTCATACTGCAGAGGTTTCTGATGCGATGATCTTGTATCAAAATGCTGAGTTATTGATTTTGTCTGTTCTCTATGTCCCCTGCATTCTAAACCTTGAAGGTATTTCTGTATCTTAATGTAATCTGAATTATATTTTGTTTGATAAACAAATAATGCCATTATAGTCTGCAAATAATGGAAGTAAGAATTTCTCAGAAAAGAAAATACAAGGGTGACTAGTAAATATTTCAAATAGATTGCCTCCAACTAAGCATTACATTACCTTGCTTTTTAATTTAATTGTAGGTGATATTTCCCCACCTACATGATTACCAAGTTCTATCTGTTAATCATTCCTTAAACATTTCCCTCGTTAACAATAAATCAAATGTATCACATTCATAGAGCCATTTTATCCAATTATTTCCATCTTCCCCCTTCTTTGGAGGAGGTCTACACTGTTGTGCTACTGAAAGAACAAGTATCCCAAATATTTATCCAGTTACTCACCTTTGCTCCTTTGTTAGATGCATGGCAAATATTAATACAGTTATGTTCCAGAGTTACTCATAGTTTGGAGGACCAAACAACATCACAGAAGCAGAAATACATTTCACAAGGTTTTTTTTTGCATCTTTCTTAGATCTCTCAAAGGCTTAATTTAACAGAAAAAAAAAACAGATCACCTAATGGTGTCTTGTTGAATACTTGGTTTCTATTCCCTTGATAATAAAACTTTAGGTGTAGACTTGGAGATGGAGGCTAAAGATTGTTGGGAAGATAGTTATGGACTTTTGAATCCAAAGGCAAATTTCAGACAAAAATCATACTTGCCAACCAAACTTCTTGGGATGCTGGGGACACCCAACAAGGCATTCACTGAAGATCTCTTTTTCCAAGAAGGCTCATACTGATACAAATCCCAAGCCATTAGGGTTTTATAGGTTACTGCTGGGACCTAGAATCATCATAGAAACATAATGGAGATGGGGGAGAAAGAGAAGGGGAAAAATACATTTAGTCAGGCATTGTGGGCAGATGAGAAAATAGTAAAAGTAGAGAATGGAAAGATAAGATACCTAATCAGGTATTGGAGGGACAAAGCAAAAGTGGACAAGAAAGGTGTTGTCATGGCTTTGCCTACCCACTGTGTTGTTATCACATATATTTTCCCTTGTGATGCTGTCTCATCTCTGTCCAAAACAGCAAGCTCATCCATATTGTATGCTGCGTATTTATCTATACTTCATTCTTTCTTCTCCCTACCAGTACAATGTCAGTAATGTCTGCCTCCACCCTCTTATGAGTATACTTTCCTGATTCAAAATTTATTCAGATTTTATAACATCAAAGTTGAAAAGTATCTGGACAGTTGCCAATACTCTGCAAAGCCCACAAATGTGCTTCTCCGAACATCTGCTGCTTTTTCAGAGTGCTATCAAAAGTCTGTGCACTTGCCCACCTCATTTGCTTCCATCTCATCCTTTCTCATGAACTTGATTAGAATGGAATGTCTAGCACTGTCACAATTAAACTGTGAATGTCTGAGCTTCTCATACTTGTAACAGATCTTTGTTTTTAGCTTGAGTGACACCATCTTAAAGTGTCTGTGCCTTGTGTCACATCAATTTGACAGAAAACTGTTTGCCATTTGGGTCTATTGCCTTGTGCTCTATCTTAGATGATTGGTCTTTCAGTTACATCCTGATGACTAGGAGGAATTGATGTAACAAATGTTCTGGCAATAAAAGCCATAAGGAACAACATATGTCCCTCTCTGATGAATGAACTCCATCAGCCCTGTAGAGCTTGGCCCATTGGAAAACTATGGCCCTTTCTGCACCTTACCTTCTTCCGGCGCTGGGGTGTGGGGATCACATGAGCAGCCTCCAGCGAGAGGCTCTCACGTCCGGGGTCCTTCGGTTCCACACGAGCTGTCTCTTCCTTCTGCAGCACAGCCTGGGAGTTTCTCAGGCTGTGCTGGGGTAGGAAGTGTGACCGGCGCAGCTCCGGAGGCTCCACACGCCAGGTAAGGGCCTGGGAGCAATGTGTGATCGTGCACCATTTTCGGCTTCTAGCCGAAAATGAAAAGGTGTGTGATCGGCTCTTCTGGCCCCTGGAGCGTCATGCGATTGTGAGTGCGTCATGAAGATCGCTCCTCACAATCGCGCGGTGCTCCAGGCCCTCTTTCGCATGAAAAATGCCATGTGAAAAGGGCCTATGTTATAGTGTGACAAAAAGTGATCCAGTCTCCTGCCAAGGGCATTGCAAAACTCACTTTTCATTCTCCTGTGGAAACAGTTAGCACGCTTTGGATTACCTGCCCTCCACCAAACCTGTTGGGGTAAAATGTCAGGTAAAATGTCTATGAGGTGAAATTTTTTCAATGCATGTAAAACCAAGGCCCTGCCCTTTAGCAAGCCCAAGTTACTTCCACTAAGATGAATAACTAAATGAAGAGGCCCAGGGCACTCATGAGATAAGAGGCAACAAAAGAGGCAACAAACTTCTGCATTGGAGGCCTCTTCTGCCCAGCCACTCCACAGTGGTAATATTGCTCAAACCCAGCTGAGCCCCAAAACAACTTTGAGCCTAGCATGGTGCCCAGAATAGCATACTGGGGCCACAAATCAGAACCTGCCATCTTTCCATCCAAAACCTAAAAACTAAGAGAGAAAATAAAACAACATTGGTAGAGGAAAGCGGACTCAGAATTTAAGAGGCCATGTGTACCTCTTTGCAGCTGAAGACTTCCAATACCTGATGTGCTGGGTGGCTTTTCAGTTCATGCCCATTGCAGGTGCAATAGAGGCAGGCCCAACCCTAAAAGAATGGATGGTAAATTTAACCCCATGCAGGGCCATGTACAGCATAGCCTTGAAGGTAATGGCCCAAGACTGATACCTGGTAAGGGGAAAAGTCAATGTGATAAAACAACAAATCTGGTCCACTCCCCCTCCTTAAGCTGCACATCATGCTCCAGACTATGAATAGGGCATAAAACCATATCAGAACACAAACCCAACTGCAACTGAACTCCATTCCTTTCTGATCAGTTGTGGAACACCTCACCTAATGCTTAACATCACATCTTACAAATTCAACAGATGCCCTTACAGGAATTATTATGGGCCCCAGGCAGGAAATGGGTTTCCAGGGTATCAGGGAATCCCTGTTTTGTCTGGGTCTGGGCTTGGTGAGATTGGACAGTTCAGACCATGTAGTGGAACTGAGATAGAGACCCATGGTTTTTAGAAAAAAGATTTATTTGTGCACAATGTCCCAGTGAGATACTTCTCAAAAGTCTGGGTCCTGCCTCCTTATATTCAGAGCAATTTATACATCTCCAATACAAATACATCACATGGTCAAGAAAAGAAAACTGACAAGTACAAATGGTTCCCACCATTCTCCAGCATAATCTTACAAATGTTGCAAAGTAAAGGAAGGATAGCAAGGCACATTCCATCCTCCCTAACATACATCTCACAGAGTTCTATTGTATTTCTTTCAAACACAGAGGGACTTCAATTCCAGAGGAAATTAACTGCTCTTCCCTCACACCCAGAAGTCATCTAGGCTGACCTGAAACTGCTTCCACCTCAACCATGTGGATCTGAAGGGGTCAAAACCAAATCCTATTGGTCAGGATTGGTGCAGGAAGTTCCAAGAGGGGTCATATGACTCTACTGGGGGTCAACTGAAACCTAAATTGAAAATCAACTCCGTTGGACAGCTCGGACCACATGAGTCAGGAAGGGACATATGACCCATTCAGGATGTCTGGCCCTAGTACTTTGGGATGAGGGAGATTGACAGGTCATAAAACAAATCATTTTGATAGATCATAAATCAATCATTTTGACAGTTCATAAATCACTCACTTTTGACAGGACATCAATCATTTTTGACAGGATTGACAGCTCTGCTACTTTCATGTAAGGGAAAACATGTTGAAAACTGTTAAAAAACTCTAAATAAGTTCTGATGATTTTTTTTTAAGGGAAGGTGATCACTGTGAACTAGGTGGTCACAGAGTTTCACTTGGAGCCAAATTTGAGCTATATCTGGGTAAAATGATGAAGTATGTTGTGACGAACCTGATTGCGGGGGGCTTGACAACAGATTCTCCTTAGCAATTGAGAGTGTTTAAACTAATTGGTTGTTGAAATGGAACCTTGGATAGCCCAGGGGAGGGGCTGGTGGAGAGAGTAAATAATGGATTTTAACTGACTGTTGGATTGATTGAAGGGGAATTGAGAGTTTAGAGTTTGGGAGAGAGAGGTGAAGAGAGGGTTGAAGAGCTCTGTGTTGGAGAGAACTGAGAAATAGGGTGCATGAGAGATAGTCAATGAATTAAGCAGAGAGGGGGAAAGAGAGAAAAAGGTGTGCTGTTTCATAAACATTTAGTTACAAACAAATTTAAGTAACCGTTTTGCAATAAAGGTTTGACTTTCTGTTTTCCTTAAAACAGTCTCACAGAGTATTATTCTACATTCTGGCGTATACACGCTACCAACAGCACCATTTTACCATAGTTCCAATAGTACCACAGTCATTGAAGAGATAAATCACTGCTTGTCTTTATATCTGAAAAGGGGCAGATTTAAGGAAAGCAGTAAAGGGAGATATCCCTGGAAGAAGGAAGCCAAGGGGGGACAAGAGGGAGGAAGGTGCTGCATTCTCAGGAAGGGAGAACTGAAGCAGGCCTATTTGTCCTAGGCCATTTCCACACTAGCCTGTTATAGCGCGATGATTCCACTTTCAACATCCTCTGGAATCCTGGGGTTTGCAGTTCCCGAAACTGCAAACCCCAGGATTCCAGAGGATGTTGAAAGTGGAATCATCGCGCTATAACAGGCTAGTGCGGAAATGGCCATAGTTCTGGCTTGATCGAGAGATCTCCAAGTCTCTGGGAGGCTGTGTTCAGGCTGTTTAGAACTGAACACAAAGAGGTGTCAGGCTGGGAAGGCCCTAAGCGAGGCTTGGCTGCTTTGTGCTCACATGTTTTAATGTAGTAGAACAGAGATAGAGACCCATGGATTAAGGAAAATTGTTTATTGTCCCAGTGGGATCATTCCCAAAAGACTGAGTCCTGCCCCTTCATATTCACAGCAATTTATACATTTCCAATGTAGTCATCACATGTTCAAGAAAGGAAACTGATGTGTACAAAGGTTCCTACTGTTCTCTAGCGTAATCTTACAAATATTGCAAATCTTCTGTAGCGCAGCCAAGGGCTAGCATGTCAAGCCATACCGATAACATTCCACTATACAAAGTTTCTTTGTCTTTCCTTCAAACACAGGGGGACTTCAATCGCAGAGGAAATTAACTGCTTTTCCATCACACCCAGAGGTCATTTAGACTGACCCGAAATTGTCTCCACCACATAACATATGTCAAGCCAAGGACCCAGCATGGTGTACTAGTTTGAGTGTTAGATTAGGTCTCTGATAGACCACAGTTTGAATCCCTGCCTGGCCATGAATGACCTGGACCAAGTCACACTCTCTCATCCTCAGGTGAAGGCAATAGAAATCCCCCTCAGAATACATTTTGTCAAGAGAACCCCATGATAGGTTTGTCTTCAGGTCATCACAAGTTGGAAACAACTAGAAGGCACACAGAAACAAGTGTCAAGGGAGGTCTAAGAACAACTGATGAATTTTATCAGGGGCTTAACTCATCATACTGGATTCAAATGAGAGTTTGATACTCTTTTTCTTTCTTTTATTCAAAATTGTAGTCTCTCATTTGTAATCTATTACACCATCTCCTACACAGGCAGATGATGGAGAAAAGGCAGCAGTATCTTTCTAGAAATTTAAATATGAAGCTATGGCAAAGATTTTGAACTAGCTATAGTTGATATTGGGTGAATCTTAAACTAAGAAGAGAAAACTTAGCACTTTTTAAATCTCAATCATTTGAAAAGCAAACAATTTAAATACATTGTTATTTGCATATGTTTTCCCAAACACTTCAGTGATCTAAGTAAACTAGAAAATGCTCAGACAAAAATAAACCAACTTGGCTACCTTGTAGAGATCTTCTGCTGAGTTGTGTTAGACTCTTGAGGCCATATCTCAAGGAACCTAGACTTAAGAAACTTCATGCTGCCAGTGGAAACAGGTTTTCCCTATTCTGAGGGTGGGGGAACATAAGAGAACTGATATAAAATGCCATTTGTCACTTCCAGATTGAGAATCATCTAAGACAACGGAGAAGAAAATCCATCAGAACTTGCAATACATTCAGGTAAAAAAATGTGATTTATTAATCAGTACTAATTTCTTGAATATCATATGCTTTTCTTGCAATTACTGTTCCAGTTGAAATTAGTTGTAATTAGAGTGTTCTAGAGAGTTGTACATATAGGTGTTTGGCATGGCATTTTCATTTGGCATAGTGGATTAAGATAAATGGAACGGTAGCAAAAGAATATTAGAACAGCCACCTTTTCCTCAGATTGATTTTATCTGCTGCCTTATGGTGAGCTCTTTCATTATAATGGAAGGCAAATATTGGTAGCAGCAATAGTCACCCATTTAAGAGACAGTCTAACATAAACTTTCACTAAAGGATACACTTTATCCTTTGTTGATTTTTGTTCAATCTGAGTAAATTAACCTAGCTAAATGTTTGACAATGTTTTTCTCAGAAAGGTTTGCCATAATTTAAGATCCACAAGCATTCTGCTGGCTCATTTCATTTCCCAAGATTCACTCATTTTTGCAGAAAGCATACAGAAGCAGAGGCACAACGTCATCCTTCTAGGATATTGTCATCTGCACAGTGCTAAACAATGTTCCCAAATTCCAGCTACCACAATCGCAATTACTTAAACAGAAACAACCTGTTAGGAAAAATAATAATAATAAAAAATATTTTGGGTTATTTTGTCACACCCAACACAACATATCAAGACCTACTTTCCCTGTAAATGCTTTGTGAGTTTTGTGTGTGTTTGTGGCAGTGGGGAGGGGAGCAAGTCCTTATTTAAACTGCAGACCCCAGGATTCCATAGGATGTTAAAAGTGGAATAATGCCACTATAACACTCTAGTGCAGAAATGGTCTTAGATTTGAGTAAATATGGCTAATCTCTCAGTCCTTTAGGAAAGGTGACTTGTGGGTGGCTAAGACTGCAGATGTATTGGGGATGTTCTATGTATTGGAGAAGTGTCTTAGGCTATCACAGTCTAACTGTAAGCAAATGCACAAAAAATCTAATGTGCTGAATGTGTCCCTTAAATACAATTAAATTAAACAGTTCAAACAAATTAGCTAGGCATGCATTTGAAGCCAAATATTCAGAATCTTTAATGTTACATCAAAGAAAAACAACAACAACAACTGTCTAGCTCTTTGGCCCCTAAACCCAGGATAAGGTTTCAAGGATGATGGAAAGGATGCTTAGCATATTTTTGAGAAATTCACCAAGCTGCCTTTAGAAAAAGAGAGAACTGCATTTAATGGAACATGTAAAGCAAATCATGGACCGGAACATGTAAAGCAAATCATGGACTGATGTTGTATATCAGTAAAATATTTTATTTACTCAATTTTGAAACAGGACCTAATTCCTTTTGACGATGGAACACCAACATCTATTGTTCATTTTCTTGAACCAATGTGTTAAAAATATCTCTATAAAGGTGCTGGGATGTATTAGGACTCAGAAAAAGCATTCAGACATAAAACGCAAGGACTTCTGAAGAGCACTGAGATGACAAAACATGTATAAACTCTTAATGAAAGGCACAATGATTTATTGCAAAGGATACAGTGGAGCTGGTTAGCAGCAATAGCAAATGTAACATTTTGAACGTTAGTTTTGGTTTTGCAAGTTAGAAATCTGGAATAGAATTGCTGCTTGTGATTCAAATCTCTCTGATCTGAACTGATTATATCTTATTTTAACCATTTGTTTTCTTTTGTTTAAAGATGACATGAATAATAAGTAGAAATGGACAATCAGTCTTTTGTTTCTGAATTTCTACTCCTTGAATTCTCTGCAATCTGGGAACTACAAGTTCTACACTTCATCCTGTTCCTAGTCTTGTATCTTACAACTGTAGCAGGGAATATTCTCATAATCACTGCAGTAGCTTCAGATCATCATCTTCACACTCCCTTGTACTTCTTCCTGATGAACCTGGCCGTTCAGGACCTAGGCTCTGTTTCAGTCACTATCCCCAAATACATCATCAGTTCCTTCATGAATGATAGACATATTTCTTATGCGGGATGTGTGACTCAAGTCCTCTTATTTTCCTTCTTTGTAGGATCTGATGTTGCCCTCCTTACAGTCATGGCATATGATCGCTATGTTGCTATTTGCAATCCATTACGGTATGAAATGGTCATGAACAGGAGTGCCTGTGCACAAATGGCAGTTAGTGTGTGGTTTGCTGCTCTTCTCAATGCCATATTGCACACTGCTGGAACTTTTGTAACCCCTTTCTGTTCAAATGTTGTCCATCAGTTCTTCTGTGAAATCCCACAGTTACTTAAGCTTGCCTGCTCTGATTTGTACCAGACTGAAATAGGAGCTATTGCATTTAGTTTTGTGATTTGGTTTAGTTGTTTCATCTTTATTATTGTAACTTATGTGCAAATTTTCACTGCTGTTCTGAAAATTCCTTCTGTTCAGGGAAGAAAAAAGGCTTTCTCTACATGTGTACCACACCTCACTGTCATCTCTATGTTTTCATTGACTTCTGGCCTTGCTTACATGAGGCCGACCTCTAACACCTCATCACCTCTCGATCTTCTGTTTACCATTATGTATTCTATTCTTCCACCCATGCTGAATCCTTTAATCTACAGTATAAGAAATACAAATATCAAGATTGCCCTGTCAAGACTTTTAGGCTTGAGGTCATCTGCCAAGTAAGCTTTCACTATTTGTCTTCTTTATGTGTAGACTTTTTATGTACTTGTTTGCCTCTCTCTCTTTCTGTATATTTGAAAATGTAAAGAAGCAATATCTGGACATTATGTGTTGGCACTGTCTTTTGTGTGATGAATAATGTAAATGCAGTTGCACATCTCCAATATGCACTTTCTGTTAAATTGCTATTGTTGACACTACTTGCCCAGCAAGAAAGCAGTGAGACAGACTCAAATTGATGATATGTCATAGTAGACTTTATCATGGACATGTCTAAATGTTGCCAGGCATTCAAAACAGCAATAAGGGACAGTCAAAATTCTTCATTTGTGGGGCTGACAACCAGGAAGCAGCTATTAACAAATTTGTGTTCTTTCTAAATACTAGATGAAAGTATTGATTTCATTTAACTTAGTTATATATTTCTCTGTAAAATTAGCATACTGACCACATACATAAATGACATTGTGAACACATTTATATCTTTATGAAAAGATCATATCCCAAAATATGAGGATTTTTGGCTTCTTGTTCAGTCCATATAAGAGGAAAAGGTTTCCAATCCTAAATGTAGGACATCCCTTCTAATAAGGGGCATGTGCCAGCTCTATAAGTGAAAAGCTATTTGATGCTCAAATGAGGTGCATCTTTTACAATAAAGGAGACACTTGGCAACTGATGCCAACTGGTGGCAAGCTTATTTTATACGGCTTGTTAGGATCAGATGAGACAATTCTGAGGGACTCAGACATGATTCAGAGCAATCCTAATTCAGACCTATAAAATCTATGCAGAACTTTTATACTTAGTTAATAAAGTTGTCCCAATTTCTGTATGCTACATCTCCCTAATGGGTGATATAGCAACTATAACCATTGAATATGGCCTGTGCCAAATAGGAATGAATTTGAAGAAAATATCATTTTATCTCAATATAAACAAGAATTTACTAAAGTTCAGAAGGTGCTTCATATTAACATTTAACTAGGACGATGGAAGGAATTAAGTTTCCCTGAGGTTCTGTCATTTTCAGGTACTTAGATAGGCGAAGTGTAAGGCCCAAAATGTAATTTATTTCTTGCACACTTTAATTGCTGGACTTTTATGGTCACCCTTGAGAATAAAACTCCAGAAACATAATTTGTTTCTTCTACACTTTTACTGCTGAACTGTGATGGCCACTCCTGGGATCAAATCTCCAGAAACTCAAGAGAGAGGAGAAAAAACCTTCTTCTTAGAAGAGTTCTTCATCAGAGATCGAAAAGGGAAGGCATTTATAAAATGGCAAGGATGTTTAGAAAGATACACAGCCATCTGAAATTATTGAAGAAGAAAGTGCATCTGAAAGTAAGAAAAATCTTTGAAGAAAAGAGTTAGTGGCTTGGAATCTTTTTATTATTTCAAGAGATCTTTGAATGTTCTGAAACTGAAAACTAATACAGACTTTCCTTTCCTTCTCTGCTATCTTATTTTCTCTTCCAAATATTTCAGTATAATTCTTGATCATTTCTGTGTTAATGACTTTTCTGTAAAGCTGAGTAAGATGACTTTCATGTTGGAATGCTGGAATGTTTTTAGATATTTGCTACATACATATCTCTGCATTATAATGCAAATTAAGTTAATCAGTTTCATTGTTTCTGACATAACAACGCAATCAATATTAAACCTTGCCACAAAAATGTATTTGAGCAACAATTACATGTTCATTTCCCTGAGTGTTAAGACCCACTGAATATATTAGGCAGTACTTCCTAGAAAGCATAATTAGGGCTGATGTGTTAAAATAAAACCTGAAGGTTATGTGGAGAATAATTGTGAGCCACAACATCTGATGAACTGTCAAGATAACCAGAATTTATTTTGTAACAGCATTTTCAGGGAGAGGAGATGTATGTATTACTAGGCTATTGTTCCCAATACAGTAACACAGTAATATACCGTAATGCATGAGTACACACAATACAGTAATATACGGGCTATCCACTAATCAATTGTTAGATGCCTAATTCCATTTCATAGTTTACACAATAAACAATTATATGAGTAATGTCTGTATGATAATGACAAGTTTCACTTTTATAGGGTTTTGAATTCTCCCTTCCCTCATTCTTATCCTTCATTTCCCTCTGGATGGTTATGTCCACCCAATCATCAGTTTCTATTATGTAGTCCTTAATTCTTTTTCTTTCATAGCCTTCTCTCTTATTAAATCTAGGGAATCATTGTGATATTTGAAATTGCCTTTTACAAAGTCTAATCATTGCCCCAGCTGGCTCTGTACCACTTATACTGACCAACAACAGCTGTGTAAGCTTTCAAACAGAGATAATTTCCAATCCTACCTGAAACTGTCTGCAAACAAAATTGGAACGTTAGTCCCAAATCCTTTACCATACCATTGTGCTACATTTGTTCCTGAGTTTTATCCTTTACTTATCTGCTACTTGTGTATTCACCTCTAACTAATTGCTACCATATGGGATATCTGATCCAACATTAGGAGAACCAAAGAAGTAAAATCCTCCTCAGCACCAGCAGAATCAAAGATGATTGGCTTTCATGAATATACTGGTGAGTTAGCATTCGACAATAGTCATCTGGTAAATGATAATCTTTATTTGCTCTTGTCTAAAATTTATTATCTGCTGTTTAACTCACAGTGTATCTTGTGTCATGATGTATGGAACATTTTGGCTATGGAAGGTGGGGAGGCCAACTGCTTTCCAGATGTATAATTAGTTTTGCTGTTCTTCGAGGCTACAAACATATTCTGGGTTATTGCTTCCCAATCATCATCAGTCACTTCTCAAACTGATTTCATTCTGAAATGTAAGAGGAAAGTACTAGCTTTTGGAAGGAGTTCCCCCCAACCCCAGTACCATCTCCCACAATGGTGACTAGTGTTGTAACAATTTGGTATGTGCTTGATTTCTTTCCCTGAAATGCTTTACCTGAGGAAAAATATTAAAGGTAGATTCCTTTCACTAATACTAAAGGTAGATTTTTATCTGTAAGCCTTGAATCCTAGGCCCTTTCTGTACGGGCCTATTAAAACGGTGCAGAGCGACCTCCAATGGAGGTCTTCTGCACCATGGAGTGGACTGGGGCGGACTCCTTTTGTAGTTCTGCACCTCAGTCCATTCCAGAGTGACTGGAACTGGTCGCGCGGTGTGCTTTTTAAAAACCTCTTTGGCCCTTTCCGCACGTGGTGAGGGAAACATTCCATGCTGCTACTCACCAGCTTTTTGGTGGGTCCGTGCGAGTCCGTCAGGATGAGGAGCAGTGTGGAGCTCATTGCTCATTGCTCCACACTGCTCCGGTGTCCAAAATGGTGGCTTCCAGTTGAGGGAGGCTCTCCACCAACCAGAGAAGCTCGCCAGCTGAAAACCCACCCCCGGCAGATCTGCAGGCATGCACTAGTGCGCGCCTGCAAATTTGCACTGGAGTGCAGGGACGGAGTGATACGGGGTCGCATGCTCTGTACTTTTTAAAAACCTCTTAAAAGAGGTTTTTAAAAAGCACATTGCATGACCAGTTCTGGTCACTCCGGAGTGGACTGAGGTTTGAAACTACGAAAAGTAGTCCGCCCCAGTCCACTCCATGGTGCAGAAGACCTCTGTTGGAGGTCGCTCTGCACCGTTTTAATAGGCCCATGGAGAAAGGGCCTTTTAAGAGGTTTTTAAAAAGTACGGAGTGCAAGAGTTGTGTTTACCTGCTTTGTTTTCATTGTTGTGAGTTACATACACATCTTAACTGCAGTTTTGAGACTTCCTGCTGGGCAGGGAAGGAAGAAAGCATTCTCAACTTGCTTTCCTCACCTCACTGTTTTCTCTATATTTGTATTTACTTCATCTTTGGCTTACTACAAGCCCACCTCTGATTTCCCATCACGGCTTGATTTGGCATTGACCATGATATATTCCATGGTGCCACCCGTGATGAATCCACTCGTCTACAGTATGAGAAACACAGAAATAAAAAATACTCTGACAAAACTGCTGGCTTTGAGGTTCTCTATTATGAATACATTTTGTAGTCTTCTTCAGTAAAGATGAATTCTGCTGGAGGTGACAAGCTTTGAATGTCTTATGCTCACTGGAGTTAGATTGCATGTTACTCTCTTGTAGTTTAAGTACAGCATGTTTATGGCTACTTCCTGTTTGTTTGTTCACACTCATTCTCTTCCTGCATCATGTAGACACCTCCTCTTGTTCCTGAGGGTCTCATCTGTTCTTATCGCTTCTCTCTCTTGAGCTGAGAGGCCCCGTCTTTTTTAAACAATTTAGTATTTTCTTCTTTTTCTTACTTTCTTCCAAAAGATGGATCTGTGTTGATTATAAACAAGAATTCACAATTAAAACTGCTTTTTATATATATCTAACCAAGGAGACCAAGTTTGATTTCTTTCTCTGAAACAAGTTTTTTTTTTTGGTGGGGGGAGTTGTTACTGCTTCAACCTTTCATCTAGTGCTTTTAGATAGTATGCTGGAGAGATAATCAAATCTCTCACATTGCCTGTTCACCTTCTATTTTTAAAAGTCTTTCCTGGGGGGAGTGGTAAAATGCCCCCACATTCCCTGGAAGGCAGTTGAGGGCATTTTTGACACCTGGAGAACCTAGGGGGCAAAACACACACAGACACAATTCTAGAAGACACAGCCCTCATGGCATCGCATAGGCATTGAGAAAAAGAATGGCCCGAGGTAACTATCTTGCATACAATCTTGAGATAGCCCACCAGCTACTACAATTTCAACATTTGTAATGTTGCACCAGATCAAAACCTGTGATACCTTGTCACAAAGCATCTGAAGATTCTCCCCTGGTAATTGGCAGGACTGGGCAATCAAATCAATCGTAATTCACAGGAAAACAGGCCAAATCAGGTGGACCTTGGTCTTTTCTTCAGTCAGTGGAATTCCCAATGTGGAATCAAGCCTGTAAATCTCTCCAGTGAGTTAGGGAGTTCCCTCAAACACATTGGGTCTTGTAAATAGAAAATCATCCACGTAATGCATGATCCAAGGTGCCCACTTGAGAAATAGTGCTAACTTTCTCAAATGTTATTCCTGAAAATCCTCTGGGTGATCAGACAACAGCCTGAAGACCAATTTTTTCAATGGTACATTTTCCCAGTCATACCAGCTGATCACGCAAGAAACTGTAATAAAATATTATATCAAACCATTCAAGCATCATTTACCAAGTAATCCTGATCTGGGTAATGCCATATTGTGTGGGATATTCATCGAGCTGGAGGCCTTCTAACTGAGTATCTATATTATCCTTCCTTCCTTTTAGCTGCCTGGCCATCATATTGACACCTCTTTGCCCTTTCCTTTCAGCACAACTGGTACACAAATGTCATCTGCCACAAGAAAAACATTCATGATAGAAATGGCACAGCAGGCAGATTCATTGGCCCTGGATCTCAAAGTCCAATCAAAGCAAGCAGTGTTGAATGACCTATTTCTGCCCCTGCTGGCAGGTTGACAAAGGCCCTTTTTGCAGTACCCTCCCACCCTGCCATGGGGATGGGAGAAGGATGGGACCAGGATAAAATTTCTGCATGATGTCACTGTAGTCCCTTCTTCTCCCATCCCCAGGCAGCATGATCATGAGTTAAATCATTAATGAGTTTTCCCTGTCAATGACCTGTGATCGTGTCACCATCCCACACTTATCTGACTTGTGGGAGTGCTAGAAGTGTGATGGAGGCACTTCCTTTTCCAGCACAACCTGGGAAAGTGCCCAGCTGCACTGTGAAAGGAAGAGGTATGGCCATCGTGTTTCTTTTGACAGAGAGCCAACCATTGCAGAGGGAAGTGTTCGTGTTCACTCTCTTCCTGACAGAGATCCCCACCAGATGGCGCTGCAAGAAGGTAAGCTGCAGAAAGAACCATAGATGTCAATGCCCACAAGACAAGGGCCCATTGTGGTTGGTGCTCATGGCAATGCATGGAGGTGTTAACAGCCATATTCACTCTAAAGTCCTCATCATATCAAAGCCAAGAAGACTTCATAAAATTGACATATACTTCTCAAGTATACACTCAGGTATATCAAATGAAAACCAGAGCTTTATTAAGACTTCTGCACTAATCAGGAAATTCAGTAACCAGTTTCCTCATATTCTGTCAATCTTCTGAGCCTATCTCCTCCTCCTCCTCCTCCTCCTCTTCTTCACCCTTCCAACTTCCTAAATGAAGAACTTAAGCATACTTATGTACTATTTTCAAATTGTCTCCTTAGTTGCTGGCTGGAGGTGGTCCCCATAGGGAAGAGAATGATGCCCAAAGAGTTACAGAGTTGTATCTCATGTCCAACACTGCAGAGTACAGCCAAGTCCTTTCCCAGATAGAGAAATAGGTGTTTGGTACTGTATCCATGGCTGAACATTTAGGCTGATTACCCAAATCCCCTAGGCCTAGGGTAGTCCGAATGCTGTGGCCTATGGATGATTCCATCTGGGGACACAAGGGCTAACTCCAAGGCCCCCCAAGAATAACCCACTGTACCACTGTTATACTGCCTGTCATCCTCACTTCTACCCTCTGTAGCCTCCAGCTGCTTCTGTCAGAAAGGCAATATTTCAGACATCACCCTAGCAGTTGGGTCAGTTGGGCCACAAAGGCTGTGGCACTGCTGGACTCATTTACCCACCTGCTCCTATGGAGATCTGGAAAGTGAAGACCAAAAGCAAGGTTGAATACTCTGTTAGGTGGAAACTCCTGCTGGGGATCATCAATAGTTCGTCATTGTACCTCACAGAGAGTGCACACTGCAGAAAGGAGAACAGGGGGCATCCCTCCTGCTGATCAGATCTCCACGTTGAATTTCTCTTTTCCTCTTCACTGCAGCTGCCACCATCTAAACAAATGCCCCTACACAGCTCTCCAAACCAGTTGGCTATTGCCAACACTTTGTGCTACTTGACTTCATGTAGCACATGCTGCTGGGCCCACACTCTGATCAATTTCAAAATCTTCCCCAAAATTATCCAAAATTCCACTTGTTTAACTCATTTTAGTATACCAGTTAAAAGTACCCATCAATCATGTCTCCTTCTTATCTTATCCTGAACTTTCCCATAATCATATCTCAATTGTCTCTGCCTTTTCCCTTTCAAGACTTCCTCTCTGATTGTATACAGGCAAGTATTCTGTCACAGGAAGATACTTCATATCTAGGGCTAAAACTGACCAGTAGGGCAGAGGAAAGGTGGTTGAGTTTCATCCATGTGAACAAGTTTGGCTGTATCCAGCCCACATTTTGCATGTCTTCTTGTATCTTTAAAGAGAAAGGGAGATCTTTCTTTCATTCCCTGGAATGTTGGCCCACTAATTCACTTCTGGTCATTGGCCAGTAGAGTCTTTGAAAAACTTACCTTGGAAGAATGGAGGCAAAAGAGTGGTTGTTTATTGGTTGCATTCCCCCACTTTCTAGATGAGGAGCTCTTTTCTGTATTGTTTGACAAAATTGAATACTGGTGACCTGTGGTATATACCATCACAGATAGTTTATTGGACTACCCAGCAAGCTCAATAAGGCCTTTTGGACACACATCTAAAACTGAGGAGTTCTCCCCAGAAACGACGGAGAGCAGTCACAGATATCTTCATGATAAAAGGAATGAGAAAAAACAAAACAAAAAACCTTTGGTTCTGCTGTAGGATGCACACACTTTATAACCTGGGGCTTGGGAGAGGTTCTTGACTTTGTCTGACATGGCCTGCTCGTGGCAAGCATATTTCATACGGCTTGCTGGGATAAAATTAAGAACATTCTGAGGGATCCTGGCCTCAATGAGAACCATATTGTGTTTGTGTGAAACCTGTGCAGATCTTTATAAGTTGTTAATAAAATAGTCTTAATCCCTGTGTCCTGCATTTTCCTAGAAGGTGTTGTTGATGTTGTTTGTCTTTAAGACATTTCCCACTTATGGTGAGACTAAGGGAAACTTATCAGGGTTTAATTCTGGCACTGAGAGTGTGTGACATGCCCAAGGTCACACAATGGGTTTCCATGGCCAAGCAGAGAATCAGACCTTCATTTCCAAGCTCATAGTCCAATGCTTAAACTACTATACCACACTGGTCCTCAGGGGATATATAGCAGCTATAATTATGAAATGTGGCCAATGGAGGATGAAAATATTGTTTCAGCTCAATATAAATAATAATTTACTGGAATTCAAACATTGCTTCACATTAACATTTTAGACAGTACAATTGAAGGGATTAGGTTTCTCTGAGGTTCTGTCATTGACATGTGTGTCCAGAAAGCTTATTTTATTTATTTGTAGCCATATCAGTGAAGTTTGAGGCCAGAAATGTAATGTATTTCCTGGATACCTTTACTGCTGAACTGTAATGGCCTCCCCTGGGAACAAATCTCCAGAAGCTCTCTACAGAATATACCTTCTGCTTAGAAGAATTTTTCATCAAAGATCAAAAGGGAAGGCATTTATAAAGTGGCAAGGATGGTTAGAGAGATACACAGCCATGTAGGGGGAAGAAAGTGTGTTTTCAGGTAAGAAAAACCTGTGAAGAAAATAGCATTCTGATTTTTTTTTATTATTATTATTTCAAAAGTTTCCCAAATGTTCTGGAATTTTAAGCTTCACACAGACTTCCCTTTACTTATTCTTATTTTCTCTTCCATATTTTTACTCTCCTTCTTAATTATCTCTGAGTTAATGACTTGCATGTTGGAATGCTGGAATTTTTTTTGAGATTTGTTGTGTGTATACATGTGAATAATAAACCAAATTAAGTCAATCAGTTTTATTATTTCTAATATAATCAACATTAAACTCTGCCACAGAAATGCACTTTGCAATTTTATGCTTATGGGCATAAGAGCCACTGAAGGTACAGGGCTCTACTTCTTAGAGAGCATAACCAGAAGATAACCAGAATTATTTTAGTAGCAGAACTTTTGGGGAAGGAGATCTATATATCACTGGATTAATGTCCTTGATACTGTAATATACCAGTAATGCATGAATCAGTTGTTAGGTTCCTGTTTTCATTTCAGACTACCTGATCATAGATTACACAATAAGCAACTGTGTGAGTAATGTCTGTATGACCATTACAAGTATCATTTTTACAAGATTCTGAATTCTCCCTCCCCTCATTCTTACCCTGAGTTTCCCTTTGGATGGTTATCTGTACTAACTCCTCAATTTCCATTATATAACCTCTATTTCCTCTTTCTTGTTGAATCTAGTGAACCAAAGTGATACACAAAATTTCCTTAGACCACGTCCAATCATTGACCCAGCTATCTCTGTATCACCTATACGGACTAACAACAGCTGTCTAAGCTTTCAAAAAGAGACTATTTCCAGTCCTGCCTGAAAACATCTGCAACCAAAACTGGAACTTTAGTCCCAAACCTTTTGCTATATCATTGAACTACATCGGTTCCTGAGCTTTCTCCCTTACTTATTTGCTACTTGTGTATTTACCTCTAACTAATCACTGCCACATAGTATATCTGATCTGAGATCAGGAGAAGTAAAGAAGTAAAATCCTCCTCACCACTGGCAGAAATCAAAGATGACTGGGTTTCAGAAATATATTGGTGAGTTAGCATTTGGCAAAAGTAATCTGGTAAATGGCAATCTTTATTCAGCTCTCTCATGCTAAAAATTTATAGTCTGCTCTATTTAACTTGCAATGTATCTGTTAGGATGTGTGTAACATTTTAGCAATGACCGGTAAGCGGGTCAAACACTTTGGTTGTGAAGTTAATTAGTCCCGTTGTTCTTCTAGGCTCGACTACAAATTATATCATTATTCCTGGTTATTGCTCCCTGATTATGATCAATCACTTCTCAAGTTGATTGCATTCCAAAATGTGAGAGGGAATTATTAGCTTTTGGTAGATTTTTTTTTCCAGCTTCAGTTCCTACAGTGGTGACTTGCATTGCAACGATTCTGTGTGCTTGATTTCTTTCCCTGAAATGCTTTGCTTAAGGACATATACGAAATATAGTTCCCTTCAGCTGAGAGTAAAGGTGGATTTTTATCCATAAGCCACATGCAATTCTAGCCTTGGGGAAAAGGCAGGGTATAAACAAAGTGATCAACTGATTAATTGGTTAACAAATATTCTTTCTGCAGCAAGTGGTATTTTTGTTATGAACTATGAACTCCTTTCCATAAGCTACTGTCAAGGAACTGATGCATTATCTGCACATGATTAGGGAAGAAGACCATGACTGAGTAGGAATGTTGGAATGCCTGAATAGTAAAGAACATGCATTTTGAAGAAAAACCCAACTTTGGTCCTGAGTTTGAAATACTGCTAGAGTAAAATTAGTCAGTCAGCCTGTGTCCACCCTGCTGAAATGCAGCAGTTGGATACCACCCTAACTGCCATGTTTCTTTC
The DNA here is from genome assembly GCA_948474755.1 of Ctenosaura bakeri. Taxonomy (NCBI): domain Eukaryota; kingdom Metazoa; phylum Chordata; class Lepidosauria; order Squamata; family Iguanidae; genus Ctenosaura; species Ctenosaura bakeri. The sequence continues at coordinate 28,282 of CAOLHI010002684.1, read as the reverse complement.
CAAGGAAACCTGGGATTTTTACTTTGATGAAGGATTTAGAATTTCTGGTTGTATTTGCTAATGACAATGCTTCAGCTGTGTGGCAGAGAATTCTCAGTTTCCCACAAAATTACAATCTCAAGATTCCATAAGCTAGATTCATGGCAGTTAAAATGGAACCAATGACGTATAATTGGATAGACCCACCGTGAGTTATTCCGAGGCTGATTTCCTTCAAATTTGAGGCTTCTCTATAAGTAGTGCCTTGATGTCATCTACATAAAATGTGACTTCTTTGGACAGAAACTACAGTAACAGCATCAAACCAGCTTACAATTAGAACTGTGGGTACTGCACCATCACTTCAATAATGCTCATTCCAAGAACTATAATTATGCTTCTTTCCATAGGGGAGAGACATACTGAAGAACTAAGTCCAATTAATACATCCTCCTTCTCAGACTTTCTTCTTCTGGAATTCTCAGATGTTTGGGAGCTGCGAATTTTACACTTCATTGTCTTCCTGGTCTTTTACCTGGCAGTAGCAACAGGGAATCTCCTCATCATCTCTACAATAGCCTCTGACTACCACTTGCACACCCCCATGTACTTCTTTTTGATGAACTTGGCCATACAGGACATGGGACAAGTTTCAGTCATTATTCCCATATCCATGGCTAACTCTCTCAGGAATGACAGTCACATTCCCTATTCTGGATGTGTTGCTCAGGTCCTTTTCTATATCTTCTTTTTATCCTCTGATTTCTTTCTTCTCACAGTCATGGCCTACGATCGATATGTTGCTATTTGCAATCCACTACAGTATGTGATGGTGATGAATCGGCATACTTGCCTTCAAATGATTACCACTGTATGGATCATTAGTTTTTTCTATGGAGTATTACACACTGCAGGTACCTTTTCATCACCCTTTTGCTCCAACGTCATCAACCAATTTTTCTGTGAAATCCCACGGTTACTTAAGCTTGCTTGCTCTGATTTGTACCTGATTGAAGTTGGGATTCTTTTGCTGAGTGCTATGGTTGTATTAGTCTCCTTCATTATCATTTTTGTGAGTTATGTACACATCTTAACTGCAGTGATGAGATTTCCTGCTGGAGAGGGAAGGAAGAAAACTTTCTCAACTTGTCTTCCTCACCTCACTGTTTTCTCTATATTTATATTTACTTCATGCGTGACTTACTATAAGCCTACCTCTGATTCCCCATCAGTACTTGATTTGGCACTCACCATGACATATTCCATGGTACCACCATTAATGAATCCACTCATCTACAGCATGAGAAACAAGGAGATAAAAAGTGCTCTGAAAAATCTGCTGGGTTTAAGGTTAGGAATAAATTTTAAGATTAGGAATAAATTTTAAGGTTAGGAATTTTAAGGTTAGGAATAAATTTTAAATAAATATTTAAATTCTTATATGTTTAAAAATCTATATGGATTCCATTCTGGGAGAACGAAGGCATGCAAATATAATAAATGAAAAAAATAAAAACAAATATTTTACAAATAGAAGTCCATTGTTTCAAAATGATTCTGAAAAAGTATGGAAAGAAATTAATAGAGACTTAGGAAAATGGGGAAATTTAAATTTATCTCCTTTAGGTGGAATTGCATTATTATGAGCTAATGTTTTGCCAGGACTTTTATTCTTCTTTCAAATGTTCCCTATTATAAGAAATGGAATAGCCTTTGTACAATGGCAGAAAGAAATTTCCAGATTTGTTGGCTGACAAGGAAACTCAGAATAAAATTTAAAATGTGTGATACTAAGGAAGGAATGGTCTGGGAATCCTTATATTTAATTGTATTATGACATCTGTTGTTTTATATTGTTGGAGGAATGGATATTGTTGAGAGATACGAAAGAATGGTTAAAAGACAGATTTGTTTTGTGATGACTTTTTGCACTTTAAACAATACAGCTCAATTTAAATCAAGTGAGAAGCAAGAATCGCAAGGATAGATTTAATTAAGAAAAGAGAGATTTAGTCAGAGAAGTCGGAGAAAATGAGTTTGTGTTAGAATTGTGTAAAGATGATGATCATTTAAGTTAAAGAGTGCACAAATGCCTTTTGAATCTAGAGACAGTAGATGAATCTGTAAAAGAGTATATAATAAGGTGGACCCAAAATTTTGGGCACAATGTTCAAATGGATTCATGAAAAAAAAATGTGGTGTAAAGATATAAAATTTACTTTGTACAGCAATTTAAAAGAAAACTTGTATAAGATGATGTAACAAACCCCAAATAAGCTGTCAAAAATGTTAAAGAATTTTTCAAATCAATGTTGTGGATTTCAAAATAAGCAGGGCTCCTTTTTCCATATGTGGTGGGCTTGAAAGAAGGCAAAAGTTATTGGTCTAAAATGTACATGTTAATAAAAAAAGACGGATCTTGAGATGTCATCAGAAATGTTTTTGTTGTGTATTATGGATAAAGAACTGAATAGTAAATAGTAGATGTTGATTACTTTTTCAGCATATAATAACAGTAGTAAGAACATTGTTAGCTTCAATCTGTAAAAGGACTGAGGTTGCTGAGTTAGCCCAAATGGCCTAACTAATACAGGTTTTAAAGTATAAGTCAACTGAAGATTTTTATTTTTTTGAAAGATTGGAAATTATTTATAAAATTTTTGAACAATAAGAAATCTAGCAGTCCAGTAATCTATGGCTATGGTTACTGGTAATTCTAGTGGGATTATTTAGTTGGATCTGTAACTGTAGAATAATATATTTCTGCTTCTCATTTTCTCCCCCTCACAGAGAGGAGTCAGAGTCTTTCTGTGTTTTAGTAAATGAGGTTCTTTCTGCACGATGTCATCATCCCACATTAGGGACAGGAGAAGTACAGAACCTGGACAATGGTTCTACATGACATCATCTGTGTTCCATACTTCTGCTGTTCCCAGGCAGTGTAATTGCCCCACAAATCATTGACAGGTTCTTTCCGTCAATGATCAGCAATCAGGCCAGCCTCTTGCCACCTACCCACACATACCTGAGCTGCAGAGGGTCAGGAAGTGCAATGACTGTGCTTCCTGCCCCAGCACAGGCTGATATAGTACCTGGCTGGGTTGTAAAATTAAGAGGCATGGCCATTACACCTCCTTCATTCCAGCAGGCAGCTGGTGCAGAGGGGAGTGCTCCTGTCATATGCCTCTCAGGAGAGACTCTACCAAGATCCCCATAGGACACCACCAGGATCCACTAAGCTACATGCCAGGGCCCAAGGCATGGGCAGCAAGGGCTGACCAGTACAGGCACTGGGACTGGACCAAGGGATGGGCGCTAGGTCAGGAAGCCGAGGATCTGGGCACAACAAGAGTCCAAGGCAGCAGTCCTTCAGGTAGCAAGAGTCCAGGGGGCCAGAGGCAAGAAGCAGGTCCAGGGGACAGGCAGGAAGTCATTACACAGGAGTCCAAGGCAACACGATCCTTCCAGACAACAGGCATACACTGGGCCAGAGGCAGGTCTAGGAGACAGGCAGAAGGTCAGGGCACAGCAAGAATTCAAGGCAGCAGAAGCCTACCAGGTAACAAGAGCCAACAGGGCCAGAGGCAAGACACAGGTCCAGAAAACGGTCCAAGTCCAAGGGTCAGCTCTCAGCAGGGTAAGGACCACTAAAGACACTTAAGACCATGTTACTATGTCAAAGGCTCCAGACTAAACCCAGCCCTTATATAGCTGGCTGCTGGCTGTTCCAGCTGGCCTGCACCTGAGCAGCCAACTGGCTCTGAGGTACTGGGCAGGATTCTGCCAAAAAAAAAAAAACAGGGTCAAGGCCAGGATCCTTGCAGGCAGAATCATGAAAGGACTCAGTCATAGACCCAAACCTTTTACACTGCAGAAAGGGTCTTAATATTTGGTGTTTTAGTTAGTGTTCAATGGTTTAGTGTTTTAGTTTTCTTTTCTTCTTTCTACCTTTTCTTTTTCCAAGTATATTTTACTTTGTGAATTAGAATGTTAAAATAAATGCCAAAAAATAAAAATAAAAAAATAAATCCCTCCAGTTCCTGTCCTCCTTCTCCTTACATCTGCTTATCTCACTGAATCTGCTAGAAGAAAAGTCATTTGTTCCAATGAAATCTAACTTCTAATATGACTTTACTCATTAAGGCCTAGGATTACCTTCAGAGGCCTGAGATTCCAACCACTCAAGTTTCTCAACCAGCTTTTCCAATGCCTGTGATAGGCCCTCAAGTATGCTGGTATTCTTCATTCTCGATGTCACTTCAAGACACTTACAAAGGCTACTTAACTTGCTAGCTCAGTAGCCCTTAAGGGGGCTGTTCTCAATTGTAGGAAACAAAACAAAATGGTGCCCAGAACTTTGCAAGTGACCACTGCCTCCTACTAAGCCCAAAGCTGTGATGCCACTTTGCTTTATGCTTCTGCTCCATCTTTCTGCGCTCACCCCAGAACGCTGAAGGACTTACTTTTATACCCTGCCCAAACGCCAACAGCATTAATCCTCTTGGCTGGAGATTCCTACTTTCCCAAACCCTGAGCAAAGGTGCTCAGGCTTCTGGGAAGAAGATGCCCCTTCTGCAGCACCATCCCCAGGCTGAAGACTTGTCTCCCAGTAAGTCAGGAAGTACACTTTCATTTATATTATATTATATATTATATTATGCACCTGACATTTCTATTTTACAGTTTTTTCAAATTTTTCTGTTTTGTGAAGAGCTCTGAAATATGATGAAGAGTGAAATTCAGATCTTCACTATATATATATATATTTGAAAAAAGGAAAAATATATATATATATATATACATACATACATACATACATACCTATTTCCTATTGTGCTCATTTCACAAAAGCTATGAACTTGTAACATTGTAGGGAAAGCAGCTGGAAATTTTAGGATGGCATTCCTGGATTGGGTGTAAGGACATGATGGGGAAGGATCCTCTGTACTTCTGAAATGGGCAGTTCTGATATTTTGGAAGGTCAAGGTAAATTTGAAAGTGTTGAATGGCACATATGTTAGCCTGGTGAACATAGCCCACAGCTATATAGATGGGGAGTTCAGATTAGGAGAAGATTCTGGCTCCCATTTATATTAACGCTGTCAGGGAGGAGTGAACCCCAAACTGGATCCTACAATATGATGGGAACCATCTAGTAGGTATAAATGGTTGAGGCAGGGAGGAGGCTTAACATGGTGAGGAGTTGACTACTTAAAGGATGTGAACATTTTCTGGCCCCAGTTGCCTGCCTTCTCCTTTGGAATTTTGCAGGTACCAATTTCTGCTACTATGAATAAATATAGTCACAACCTATGCCTGGATTGCTAAGTTATGCCACTGTTTACCATACCGTGAACTTTTCTTAAATAAATAAATAAATAAATAAATAAATAAATAAATAAGTAAGTAACTGATTTTGAATGAGAGAGTGGGATTGTGTCAAATAGGCCACACTGTGTGAATTTAGGATCCACACTATGGTCTAAGGAATGGTTTGGAGGATCTGGCGGGAGAAAGAAACTAAGTCTCACTTATTTTCTATGTTAGGCTAGTGCAAGGGGGCTGAAATAACAGGTGAATGATGAGGTGCCACAGTTACTTTAAAGTAAAAGGGGAGGTTTGTTACATGGTTCTTTGGATCTTGTGATCTATAGTTATGGAAGAAATTAAGTTGGGGGTCTCTCTGTTCCTTCGTCAAGGTTCTTAGTGGGTAGGAAATGGCTTTGGAGGGACCTCCTTTGTCAAGTGATGGTCAACTAGAAGTAAGCTGGTATTTGTTTTTCCAAATGTAGCCTGAGAGAGGTTGCCAATGTGATAGCTATGGAAGAGGTCCATGTCTCAGTTTATATCTGCATTCTTATAACCCCTCTGACCATGACTGGTTCAATAAACTTGTTTTTTATGTTATTCAGTACCTGTACCTGGTCTCTTTATGCTATGTAGGTGTGGATTTATTTATTTTTGTTTTGTTTGTTACTACATTTCTGTTCCATCCTTCAGTGAAAAACACACTCAAACCAGCTAAAACACAATAAATATAGGGAAAGGTAAAATAATTTAAAAATAGACAATAACCCAATTAGAATTGTCAAGACCAGCACCTTTCCTTCCTTCCTTCCTTCCTTCTTTCTTTCTTTCTTTCTTTCTTTCTTTCTTTGCTCAGAAGAAAGCAATCAGCTTTCTTCTGATGTTAGTCCCTGTAATTTCAAGAGAACTGGCAGTTTTTCCCCAAGAGTAAAAAAATGGGCAAACAAAAAAATTAATGACATTTTGTCACACTATGGCTATTCTACTGGGTTTGATACTTCTGGGAGCAAATCTTTAAGCTCCTCCTTCCATCAGCATGATCTTGCTTGCAAAATACACCTAATGTAGAGAATCTTTTATAAAGTTACATTTATGTCTGGAAAAATATAGTCATCTAACATCACTGATGAAGGCAGTGAAACTGAAGCTGAGAGAGAACTGTGAAGAAAAACTAGTAAGGTGTGTATATAAAAGTTTTCTTTTTATTTCAAGATTTTCTCAATTGTCTTTTTACAAAAATATGTCCTTTCTTTCTTTCCATCACCTTTAGCCATCTCTTCCCTATAGAAATACTTTCTGTTCAATTTGTATTTTTTTTTACCCTAAGATACTTCAGTTGAATTTCTAGCTGTGGGATTCTGGACATTTTCACAATGTCATGTGCTTCCTGCCTGGAACAGATACTGTCTTTTAACTCATCACCTTCAGCAGACCAAAGTCGTCATGAAGCACTATAAATGAAATTTGATTCTAAATGAAATGTTTCAATGAATTTTGATTTTTCTTCCTCAGGTAAGATATCTGGCAAATTTAAAGGGAAACCTGAACACATTTGCTAAGGTTATTCAAATTTCTTATGGAAACATATGAGAGAGTAGGTTTCCACATCTGCAGCAATTTTTTTTAACTTGAATTGAAACTGTTTATCTGTTGTTTTATCTGCTGTTTGTCACATTACTGAATATCTGTTCAATCCTGATATGGGTGTTTCCTAGCTTTCTTTTGAACTGGAACAATAATCAACAGAGCTTTTCAACTAATATGGCCAAATACCCAAACCAAACAAGGGCAGTTCAACTTGGATGAGTTTGGACCTATTTGGTTCGGGAGTAGAACAGCACAGTCCAAAGTAATAGCAACATATGTAAAAATCTGAAGTTTAAAATCAGCAGGAGAAACCTAGAGATAAAATATATTTTAAAATTGTCAAGGTAGTGTGAGGTGGAGAAGGAAGAAGGCAGCTGAGCTTTGCTTGCTGTCCTCACTTGTATGTAAATTGGGGTAAGAATCTCATAAGAACTCTTCAGTAACAGTGCTTTGGACATGGATTGTGTGAGGTCACTGAAGTTCCAAAGTAAATCATATCTTGCATCTATTCATTTATTTGATAGATTTCAGTGTCAGTAGATGCTTTTTGAAAGAGATGGCTGGGAGGGTAGCTGTTGCTTGTACTCTGAGTTTAGTCTCTATGGGTGTTTTTTAATTTCCTTTTGCTTGTTTAGGAACCTAGCTGGTTCTGCTGCTTTCCCTTATTATTAATGATGGTCACCCGTTTAATGTGTCAGTCTCAGCACATTTTAGGTAGTAAAACTTATGCTCTCTCTAGATCAGTGGTTCTCAACTTGTGGGTCCCCAGATGTTCAAAAACTTCAGCTCCCAGAAGCCCTGAGCATTGACCATAGTGGCTGGGGCTTCTGGGAGCTGAAGTCCAAAAACATCTGGGGACCCACAGGTTGAGAACCACTGCTCTAGATCAAAGTATTAGCCTAGAACCCATGGAGGAGATGAGGTAGAGGAAGGAATAGTCCATGAACTTGAGATTTTGAGTTCCAGCCCAGCTAACCAAAATGCTTTGTTGAAATGGTGGCAGTAGATGGCATGTTCTGTTGTTTACTACTTAACTAAACCTTGGAGATGGTCTTATGGAGTCTAACATAGTGTTTCCAAAACTATGAGGGCTGTACTAACAAGGAAAGGCATGTTGGAAGGAGATGATTAGCTACTCAGTGATGTGATCTTTTCCCTCTCTCAGCCTGCTTGCTTCTCTGTATTTCTGTATCATTGCTGACTGAGCAGTATCCATCCTATGCCCACTAAGCTGTCTTTCAGTACAATACTTTAATGCTGACCATTATATTTTATGTTTGCTAAATGAATCAATGCAATTCTCTGAACTGCTGGATTCTAAAGCTCTACAATACATTTTAAAGTTCTAGTTTGGTGCCTCCAAGTATTCCTTGACTGCATGAATGAGCCCTACCAAACCACATAAATATGTGCTAGTGTTCCATCTATTGCAAAAATGTTCTCCTGATGCCATTCTCTATGGGAAAAGGTTTACTCAGTGAACTGATATATGTGCATGGAATGTCTGCACTCACAATGATTAAATGATCACAAAGATTAAAAACTTGGTGTATTTTTTCCCCCAACAAGCTGCTAGAAAATGTTAGCTGGGAAAGCAGTAGACTTGTAAGCTAAGCCAGCTTGTGTCAAGTGGCTATTTCTTTACTGGTGGTAATAATAATGTCTGCTTAAAATCAGAGGTACTACAGCAACATTTGTTTTAACATTAAGACCAAATTGTGATAATGTTCTTTCTGTTTCTACCCACAGCCATAATGTACAATGAGGAGCAAAGGCTAACAAATCAGTCATCTCTATCTGAATTTGTTCTCCTCAAATTCTCAGAGATTTGGGAGCTTCAGATTGTACACTTTACTGGGTTCCTTTTCTTTTACCTGATGACAGTCGCAGGGAATTTTCTCATCATCTCTGCAGTGGCTTTTGACCACCATTTGCATACTCCCATGTACTTCTTCCTCATGTTCTTGGCCATACAGGATGTGGGACAAGTTTCAGTCATTTTCCCCTCCTCCTTGACCAATTCCCTCAGGAATGTCAGTCACATTTCTTACTCTGGTTGCGTTGCTCAAGTCCTGTTCTATGTCTTTTTCTTAGGATCTGACCTTTTTCTTCTCACAGTCATGGCCTATGATCGGTATGTTGCTATTTGCAACCCATTACAATATGAGATGGTGATGAATAGGCAAGCCTGCCTTCACATGGTTCTTGCTGTATGGATCAGTAGTTTATTCTATGGGGTGCTACACACTGCAGGTACCTTTGCACCTTCCTTTTGCTCTAACATTATCAACCAATTTTTCTGTGAAATTCCACACTTGTTTAAGCTTGCTTGCTCTGACCTGAACCTGACTGAAACAGTAATTCTTTTACTGAGTGCTGTGGTTGCACTGGGCTGCTTCATTTTCATTGTTGTAAGCTATGTACACATCTTAACTGCAGTGTTGAAAATTGCCACTCTGGAAAGAAGACAGAAAGCTTTTTCCACTTGCCTTCCCCATCTCATTGTTGTCTCCATATTCATATTTACTGGGGGTTTTGTTCACCTCCGACCTACCTCAGATTCTGCATCACAGCTTGATTTGGCCTTGACTATGATCTATACCATGATCCCAGCTTTGATGAATCCAGTCATCTATAGCATGAGGAACAAGGAGATAAAAACCGCTGTAATAAATCTGTTGCAGTCTTGTTCTGGAAAACTTTATCATCTGAAAAACTATCATTAGTATTCTAAGGGAGAAAGAATTGTTTTTGCAATTTATCTTTCCCCTATCTGTTTGTATGTTTTAGTTCTATGATATCCTCTGCATGTAAAGAAGGACATATGGAAGTTGCATTTGTCATTATTCTGCAGGGTGCTAATATGCACATGGACTTACCTCTTATTCAGAAAACAGTGACTAAATGGCTTTACTGAGTGAGGGAAACCCTGATGAGGAGAAATCAAGACAGGTGAGAACTGATACAATTTGGGAGTTTCTCTGCACAGAAAAAAAAAAAACATTTCTTTTTGGACAAAAACATTTTTTTTTACAGAATATTCATTCTTTCTGCAGAAAATAACATTTGTCTATACAAAATGAGTTTCATGGACAGAAAACCATTTCTCTGCAGAAATATTATTTTCTATTCTATTTCTATTCTACTGTATTTCTATTCAGAAAATTTTCTGTGCAAAAACTGTTTTAAGTACATTAGATGCCATTTCGTCCCAGAAAATTCTGTTTTATAGGCACAACATTTCTTGTGTGCCCAGAAAATGATTGTGTTTTTTTTGGGGGGGGGATTCAAAACCCCTCATGTGCTTTTTTGTTTGACACAGAAGTGTGGCTATAAATGGTTCATGCTTAATTTTTCAGAAGTATCTCATACAGAGGAAAAAATGGTTAAAATGATTGATTAATTTTCCTTCAGTTGATCCCCAGTCCCAGCTCTTGAACTGCTTCCCCACTGTTCTTCTGCTGGATTTCTAGAACTTTCTGTCCTTCATTGTTCCCAAAGACAGCAATGATGTAGAAAGCCGGTTAGACTCCCTAGTAACTGAGGCATGTGGTGACCTTTTGCAAGCAACCAGAAACCTATTTGTTCTGGTAGGCTTTTGTGAATTCATTGACTCAGCCTTCCATCCTTTCGCAGGTTGGTAAAATGAGTACCCAGCATGTTGGGGGCATGTATAGAAATGTTTCGAAATACATGCTATTTGTAAGTTGTTCGCCGCCTTGATCCATATGGAGAGGCAGGATACAAATAAATAATAATAATAATAAATTTTAACTGGGTTTAATTTTTTGATGGCTTGCTTGCATTTTAACTTCTGTATACTATTACTTTTTAACTATGCTTGTTTTAATTGCTGTTAAGTCACATTGAGCAGATGAAGAACAGGGTATAACCAACTAAATAAATATTTAAATATTGGACAAGTCAGACCTTGTTTTAAAATTCAAGCTGGAACTTTCCCCCCAAAATAACCCCACTCTACTGTTGACAAGGAAATGACTCCTTGATGTGTTTGGAAGAACAATCAATACTTAATTGACCTGTTCACTTATCCTGAATGGAAACCCTGAAAAACTGATTCAGACTGATATAACTCCCAATGTAAGGTAATGTGCATTGTCCAGAAATATTGGGAAATGCCATCCTTATCTGAAAAAAGAGCAAATGCCTCTGTCAGACTGGCTTTGTCCTATGAGTGCAAAATCAGTTTGTATCTCCTCAGAGTACTTAAAAGTTATTATCAGTACCCAGGGGATAATGAACAAAAGTAATATTCAAATCTGAACTTTTGAACCTCCACAAACCTCCACAGTACAACACTAAGGTCATTTCAGCCCCTCCCAGAAGATGTCTCTGAAATCTCCCAAGTTAGGAAAGGGTTAAATAAACTTAGACAGCCACCAAGTTAGGAAAGGATTAAATAAAGACATAGAGAGGTGGCTGCATCCCCCTGAGAAAGAAAAGAACCTGTTTGCAGACACAGATTTATAGACCTGTACCCCAGATAAAAAAAAAGGCTGAAAATAAAAAGGTTAGAAGAGCACCAGAGAAGAGACTTCATGGAGATAGACCAGAAAGAGTCTGGAAGACTTATGAAGAGTTTCCCCAAGAGAAGAGCTTACTACCCTGTTCTTCAGCCACCTGGACTCTTCTTCCCATTGGAGGATTAGAAAATTTATGTGTGTGTCTAGTCTGCAGTCCCTTAAGATTACCTGCACACCTTTAGCCACCTTAATTTGGTCAGGAGTAGGGTTTTTAGCACCTGTGCCATTCTCCCCCTCTTTTCTTTTAAGAAACAGCTTATCTTGAATACAGGTTGTTTGGTTGGTTTCTGCTGCTATACTTTCTGTTTTAATAAAGAAACAATTGTTCTGTTTCAAAATCAGCTTTCCTTCCTTTTGTTTTGGAGCTCCTCTGGTTAATTGTCCGTTTTTGAAACCTACAGCATGTAAGACAGAAAGTTAATGCCTGGGAGAGCTTTTCTCCAAGCAGATAAACTCACTGCACAGTTCACATCACAGCTTGAAGTGACTCTTTCTGTGACATCTGCTAATCCTGAAGGCAGCAATGTAGAAATTCAGGAAATTTAAGTCTTCTTACAACCAGTCTTCTTCCTCTTCCTGGCAGGCTGACTGATTGGATGAACTGACCGCCTCACTGCTGGTGGATGGGTATGGCCTGTGGAGACTCTTCTCAGGCCACTACTGTTGATGGTGGCTGCTGCTGCTCTGACTTTCTTGAGACCTTAATCCCTTTGTTTTAGGCTCCAACCTCTCAACTTTCTCAACCAGCTTTTCCAATGTCTGTGACAGGCCCTTGGGAATGCTGATACTGCCCATGGCTAACATTGCTGCAAGGCCCTTACAAAGGCTACTTAACTGTCCTGATCTGCCTTTAAGGGGTTGATCTCAATTGTAGGCAACAAAACAAAATGATGTCCAGAGCGTTGCGGCTTGTCTCCTCTGTAGGCTCTTTCCTCTTGGAACACTAGAGGAAAGTAGCTGGAACTTCTGTATGCCATTCCCTGGTTGGCTGTAAGGAAGTCATGGGAGAGGTTCTTTTGCCCTTCTGAAATTGACATTCATGATACTTTGGTTGGTCAAGGTAAAATAGAAGGCATTGAATTGTATGTGTCAGGCTTAGTGAACATGACCCACAGCTATATAGATGGGGAGTTAAATCCTGTCAGAAAGGTGTGAAGCCTCAAATGGTTTCTACATTGTTCTGGGAATCTTCTAGTAGATACTAGTGACTGGGCAGGGAGGAGGTTCAACATGGTGGGAAGTTCATCCCTGAAAAGAAGTATACTTTTTCTGGGCTGAGTTGCCCTTCTTCTTCATAGGCCCTTTTCGCACGGGCCTTTGTGCGCGCGATAGCCCCGTGAGCCTCACGGGAGTGGGAGCGTCGCTCCACACGCCGCACTCCCACTTCCGCCTGGCTCACGGGGCTGAAGCGGCGTGAGCGCGGGTTTTTTGATTTTCGCGTACAAACGAAAATCACCCCGCGCTCGTGCAACGCTCCCGGAGCCCACCCGCACTTACCTTTTGTGCGGAGCCTCCGGGAGCCGGCCGGGTCGCGCTTCCTTCCCTCCGCCCCTGCGGAAGGAAGGAGCGGGGTGGGGAGGTAGCGCGACGGACGCGCAGCCCGCTTCGCGCGCGCATGCGGGGGGGACGCGACGCCGCCCGCTTCGCGCGTGCGGGGGGGAGGAATCCGGCGCGCGCGGGGGAAGGAAACCGGCGCGCGCGGGGGGGAGGAATCCGGCGCGCGCGGGGGGGAGGAATTCGGCGCATGCGCGGGGGGGAGGAATCCGGCGCGCGCGGGGGGAAGGAATCCGGCGCGGCGCCGCCTGCTTCGCGCGCGCGCGCGGGGTGGGAATCCGGCGCGAGGTCTCCCGCTTCGCACGGGGGGAGGGCGGCTTGCGCGACAAGCCTCCTTCGGTGCCGCTTCCCCGCTGGTTCCTTCGCCTGCGGAAGGAAGGAGGGGGGAAGCAGCAGCCTCCCGGACGAGCCTTCTTGAGCTTGCCGGCCTCCCCCGCTTGCGCTAGAAGCCTCAGTGCGGAAAGGGCCATAATTTTACAGTTACTAGCTTATGTCATTATAGTTAAATATGGGAAAGCCTGTTCCCAGGTTGCTAGGTTGGGTCACTGCTTACCATATCCTGAGCTTGTATATGAAAAGAAGGAATTCAGTTGGGATGAGAGGGTACATTTGTCTCAAGTGGGCCACACTGTGTGAATTTAGGAACTGCAATGGAGAAGAATAGATTGGGGGATCTTGTGGGAGAAAGAACCTAAGTATAGCTTTGCTTGTTTTCCATGTTAGGCTGGTGCAGGGGGGCTGAACTGACAGAGGCTGGTGATGGGGTGCCACAGCTGGGTGAAAAGGGGTTGTGTATTACATGGCGCTTTGTGGTCCATAGGTATGCAAGAGAATAACTTGGACTGTAGGCTGGGGTACCTCTCTTCTTTACATCTTGGTTCTTAGAGGGTGGGAAATGGCCTTGAAGGAACTCCCTTTGACAAGTGATGGCCAACTAGCAGTAAACTGTTATTTGTACTTCCAAATGTAGAATGAGAGAGATTGCCAATGTCATAGATGTGGAAGAGGTTCAAAGACAACCATGCTCCAGTTTATATCTGCATCTTTGTAACCCCACTGACTAAATAGTTCAATAAAGTGACCTTTAGTGTACTCAGTACCTTGGTCCGGTCTCTTTACTCCATTTTGTGTGGAGTTATGATACTTTACCTAACCCACCTAAAAATTATGTCCTGAAGGTCTTAATTATTTTATATCAAGCATAGTGAGGCATCGAGATCTATTGGAAGGACACGTAGGCAGTAGAGCTATGGAAATAGATCAAAGGGTAGCCCTGTTTTCTGTCACGCATCCTAGGTGAATCTTGCAAATGGTTCACACAGACTATTTGAATGGATTTTCAGCAATAATAGCACTAACAGGAGACAAGAGGTCTCTGAGATGAAATTAACATTTCAAACAGCCAGGAATGTTACACTTTGGAGGCATGCATCTCGAATGAGAAACTCATTTTACAGGAAACTACAAGGATATTTGGCTGTATTTTCTTTGAACTACAAAGCTGAAATCTATCTTCATAAAAATGCAGCCATCTGTTCCTCAGGACATCTTTCAGCTCTATAACTAGCCCCCCTTTTCTCCTCCTTTTTGGAGTTCTCCCAGACTCGCAAGCAATGCTGCTGGCAAGCTCCCCTCAGCCTCAGGAGGCAGGGCTGAGCAGGGCTTCTCACTTGTTTTCTCCCAGCTGAAGACTTCTGGATTGATACAGTATTACCCCCAAACCCTTATGTATCCCTCACTCTTAATTTTCACCTCTTTCTAAATTTCTATAGTCTTGTATGCTTGTTGGAGTGAGTGCAGTGGATTGATTGTATGGATTTTAACATCTATGTTAATAAAATACTTACATTTGAACAGTTAGCCTGATTTCCTGTGATCCAACTCTGTGAACACTGGGCTAAAGATCCTTAATTACCCTGCCCTCTTTGCATTGCTAAAGCAGTGTTCATAGTTAACTTTCCCCACAAATGATAATTTTGACAGGCATTGGGAATCCCCCTTAAGGGACCCCCAGCAAGCAGGGTGACAGATATTTATGTCTTGTTTCTTACTACATTTCCATTACCCCTTTCAGTGTAAAAAAACAAAAAACACACAATAAAAGCAGAGTAAAACTATGCAATAAACCAGCACCAATTTAAAAAAAAAAATAGTTGGATGAAAGCATTATATTTTCTTTGGATTTTGTTCTCTATAATTTAGACAAGACTGCTAGTGTTCCCCTAACAGTAAAAAATGGGCTAATACAAAGATTAACGACCTTTTGGTACACTTCTGCTATTCAACTGGGTTTCATACTCCAGGGAGGAAATCTCTAAACTTCTTGTTACATCAGCATAATCTTGCTTGCACAATACACCTAAATGTAGAGAACCTTTTAAAAAGGAGCATTTATGTCTGGAAAAATATAGAGTCATCTAACATCAATGATGAAGGAAGTATATCTGAAATTGAGAGGAAACAGAGAAGAAAAATCTGTAAGCTGTGTGTATATTTTTTTTCTCTTTAGTTCAAGATTTTCTCAATTGTCTTTCTAGAAAAATATGTCTTCTCTCCCTCACCTTTATCTTTCTATTCCCTATACAGATGTGTTTTGTTAAATGTACTATTTTTTTACTTTAAGATATGCCTGGTTGTGGAATTCTGGACATTCTTACACTACCATGCACTTCCTGTCATGAACAAATACCATCTCTTAACTCATCTCCTTCAGAAGACGAAGAACTGTAACTAAACTTTTATTCAAATGACATTTGTAAGTAAATTTAGAGTTTCTTCCTCAGATAAGATATCTGGCAAATTTTAAAAGGAACCCTAAAGAATTTTGTTAATTCAGATTTCTCATGAAAACATGATAATAGGGTACCACATCTGCAGTAAATATTTTTTTGGACCTGAATTGAAACCTTTTAACTGTTGCTATGATGTCACTTTATTGAGTATCTGTTTGATCCTGATATAAATGTTTCTTAATTTTCCTTTGAACTGGAGTAGTAGTCAACAGAGCTTTTCAACCAATTTGGCCAGATCCCAGATCCCAAACCAAACAAGGTCAAGTCAGTCCTGATTCAGATTGGATGAGCTTAGTCCTATGGTTCTGGAGAAAAGCAGGAGAGTCCAAAGTAATATAAGCATGTCCAGAAATCTGGACACTGAAGTTCTAAAGTAAATCATATATTGCATCTCTTCATCTGTGTGCTAGATTTAGGTGTTAGTAGAAGGTTCTTGAAAGAGCTGGTAGGGATGGTAGCTGTTGTTTACAGTCTGATCTTGGTCTCTATGGGTGCTTTTTATTTCCTCTGCTTTAGCTTATTTAGTATCCTTCCTGATTCTGCTTCTTTCCTTTATTATTAATGATATCAGTTGCCTGTTTAATGTGTCAATCTCAGCATATTTTAGGTAGTAAAACTTATGCACCTTCTGAACAAAAGTGTTAGCCTAGCAACCATGGGGAGGGGAGGTGGAGGAAGGAAAGGTCCATGAGCTTAAGGTCTCATGTTCTAGCCCAGCTAACCAAAATGCCTTGTTGAATCAGGGCAGTAGATGCCTTCTTATGTTGTTTAGTACCTAACTAAAGCCTGAAGCTGATTTTACGGGTCTAAAACAGTGCTAAACATGCTGGTGTCTTGAAGGAGATCATTAGCTGCCCAGCGATGTGATCTCTCACATCTCTCAACCTGCTTGTTTGTCTGCATTTTTGAATCACTGCTGCTTCTCCAGTACCCATCCTATGCCCACCAAGTATTCAGTAAAATACTTTAATGCTGATCATTATATATTATGCTTGCTACATGAGTCAGTGCAGTCTTACTCCAAACTGCTGAATTCTGAACCTCTAAAATACATTTGCAGCATCCAAACTGCTGAATTCTGAACCTCTAAAATACATTTGCAGCATCTAGTTTGGTGCCCCCAGGGATTCCTTGGTCACATGAATGAATGCTAACAACCTGCAGAAATATGTGCCAATGATCCATCTCTTGACAATTGTTCTCCTGATGCCCCCCTCTTCTATTTATGGGAAAAGGTTTACTCTGTGAAGAGACATATGTGGATGGAATGTCTGCACTCACATTGTCACTCCTTAAGGTAAAAAGCTGAATGTAGAATTTTATTTCCACAAACTGCTAGAAAATGTCAGCTGGGAAAGCAATATACAGTTTTGCTTGTAAGCTCAGCCTGCCTATGTCAAGTGGCTATTACTTTGCCAAGAGTGATGATAATTTTTGCTTCAAATCAGAAGTGCCTAAAGTATTATAGCAATACTTCTTATAGAATTAAGATCATATTGTGACAATGTTCCTTCTGTTTCTATCCACAGCCATAATGTCTACTGAGGAACAAAGGCCAATTAATCATTCCTCCATATCTGAATTTGTTCTCCTGAAATTCTCAGAGGTTTGGGAGCTCCAGATTGTACATTTTATTGGGTTCCTGCTCTTTTACCTGGCAACAGTAGCAGGAAATTTTCTCATCATTTTTGCTGTGGCTTTTGACCAACATTTACATACTCCCATGTACTTTTTCCTCATGATCTTGGCCATACAGGATGTGGGACAAGTTTCAGTCATTTTTCCCCCATCCATGGCAAATTCCCTGAGGAATGTCAGTCACATTTCTTACTCTGGATGTGTTGCTCAAGTCCTGTTCTATGTCTTCTTTTTAGGATGTGATCTCTTTCTTCTCACAGTCATGGCCTATGATCGGTATGCTGCCATTTGCAAACCATTACAGTATGAGATGGTGATGAATAAGCAAGCCTGCCTTCACATGGTTGTTTCTGTATGGAGCAGCAGTTTAGTCTACGGGGTGCTACATGCTGGAGGTACCTTTGCACCTTCCTTTTGCTCCAATGTTGTAAACCAATTTTTCTGTGAAATTCCACAGTTACTTAAGCTTGCTTGCTCTGACTTGTACCTGATTGAAATTGGAGTCATTTTATTGAGTTCTGTACTTGGAATCAGTTGCTTCATTTTCATTGTTGTGAGTTATGTGTACATCTTGACTGCAGTAATGAAATTTCCTGCTGGACAGGGAAGGAGGAGGGCATTTTCAACTTGCCTTCCACACCTGACTGTTTTCTCTATATTTGTACTTACTTCGTATTTGGCCTACTTCAAGCCTACCTCTGATTCCTCATCAGCTCTTAATTTGGCACTGACCATGATATATTCCATGGTGCCACCTTTAATGAATCCACTCATCTACAGCATAAGAAATAAAGAGATGAAAAAAGCTCTGGCCAAACATTTCACTTGGAGGTTCTTTCTTGTGAATAGCTTTCCCAGTCTTGTTCAGTAAAATTCTGTGTCTGTCTCTAGTGAAATGGGCAATCCTATGATGTCTGGAAACATACCTTTGGATAAGGGTATTTAAAAAAAAATCTCTGGAAAGATTGAAGTCTTTAGACTTTCCAGTCCTTTTTCTTTTCTTTTCCCTTCACACTCATAGTTTTGTATCCAATATCTAGAATTTTCCTCACTACCCTCTTACTTATGTTCTTTCTCCTCCCAGACTCATTGATCCTGTGTCACGTTTACACTCACTTGTAGGCAATATTTCACAAACTGAGTTTCGCCAATTTCCCCTGGGCCTTTTAATATTATTATTCCATGGTTACAGTCAAAGTGTTAAAGTGTTTTAGCAATATTACACTAGCTAATCCTCAGGATCAGTTTATTTTATTGTTAGTATTCTCTTTCCTTGATTAATCTCTGTTAAATCTGCATGCTCAAAACAATTGCTGTGTTTCTTGATGGCAGCTATATTGGCAAGTTCCACCATAAAATAGGCAGCCATGTACATTTCATTTTGGGAAATACTGAGTACATGCAGACTAAGCTGGGGAAGAGGAATCAAGAGTCCTTGGTAATTCTGAGAATTCTCTAGGAATACTTTGAGATAGAGAAAATGTAACCTAGATCTTCAAAATAAAATTAGTTTGTACAGGAAGAAAACCTGGAACTCTTGAAAAGTTTTTTTTCTCTGGTGATGGCCCTTTCTGTACCCAACCTGGATCTGTTGTCATCTGGTCTCAATCCCAGCAGCACCTCTGCCAGGATGAGAACAGGACACGAAGGCCGTCCTTTGTACCAGCTGGCTCCCCACCGAAGGAAGTGGGATGGATATCCCCTTTCCTTCTGCAGCACAGCCGGGCACTTTGCCAGGCTGTGCTGGGACAGGAAGCACCTCCATTATGCTTCTGGGGCTTCTGCAGGCCAGGTAAATGCAGGATGGTAAATGCGAGATTATGTGTTATTGATAGGGGAAAACCCATAAGGCTGGGATGGGAGACTCCTGTGGAAAGGGTCTGTGTGAGAGGATTCTATTTTTTAAAAAGTTCCTTTCCATTCTTCTTCAATTGATCACCAATCCCATTTGTTCTTTTGCTGGATTTCCATAAACGTCTGCATTTTACTATTCCCAAAGGCAATAATGATACAGAAAGCCAATTAGACTGCCTACCACCAGAGGCATGTGATGCATTTCCTCAAGTTCTTCTTCTTCTTCTTAGGCCTGTTTTCTCACTGAACTTTCCAGAGGAAAAGCCATTCACTCCAATGAAATCTAATTATCTAAAAATCACTTAGCTCATTAAAACCTTTGAATAATTTCATAGTTATTGAGAAACTCTAGCAAGCTAAGCTGTATTGATTGAAAAAAAATGTAATGAGTTAAGAATCCAGCAAATCAATTGACTCATTATTTGTAAGCTGTGAATGACACGTAACATTAGTGGGCATATGAGGCACTGATACATCATTGCTGATATCATGGCTAAAGACAAGATAAACAGACCTCTTGATTTGTTCCTACTAGATTCGAGCCATTCAATCAATTCTTGTCTGGTATATCAACACTTAGATAAATGTAATGGATTCAATGGGTCTGGTCTAGGAGGGACTTTAATAAGAGCTGGCTAATCAGAGTTGAGAGAGCACATTCAAAAAGAAGAACTTCACAATTTGCTTCTGAACACCCTAATGTAGCAAAAGAACAAGAATGCAACAATGTTAGAAAGACATAAAGCCACCACTCATCATTCATTAGTCTGGGTTCTTACACATATTGTAGAAACAACAGTTTTAACCAGAATTATTTTTGGACATACATTTAACTGCTGGGAGAAGACATAAGGGATAAGGACACAATCACAGTCTAGGTAGCAACCTATAAGGGATAAGGTAATAATGGATTTCCTGTATGGCGGGGGTTGTAGTAGATAAATAGATGGTAGCTAACCCCATTTTGCTGCCACCATTGGAGCAACACCCCAATACCTAGAGGTAATTCTTGTTGTGACATCTGCTAATCTTCAAAGAAATAATGTAGAAAATCTATCTGTCCAAAGTGAGTTGAATAAGTAACAATCTGTTGGGTCAACCAATCTTATCAGTGTGCATGTGTATGTGTATGTGTTCTCTCTCTCTCTCTCTTTCTCCCCCCTGCCCCATGTGTGTGTGAGAGATAGGAAATGTAAGTGAAGACAAATGGCCTTATCGAAGATTGTGCTGGTATCATCTTCTGTATAACTCTCCCTGCCTGTTTTCATGATCTCATGAGGATACGTTGCTCCAGTTTCTCATTACATTAACCACTACAGAGAACATGATTTTCCCTGCAGAAACCCCAAGAACTGGGTAGTTTTTCTCAAAGGACCATTATTCATCTCCTCCACATTGCCTTTCTGAAGACAGAAAAATACTGCATTTATTAAAAAGCAACTTCAATTATTATTCTTTCATTTTACTGTTCTGTTTTTATTTTTTATGTTTTTTCTTTGTTGATAAATTGTTGTTCTGATTATATATTCTTTTTGGGATTGTTGTATATTTTATATCTGATATTTCTACTCAATTGTTTATTTCAGTTTGGTGAGCTGCTCTGAAATTTAATGAAGGTTGAAAATCAGCTCTTCCCTACAATAAAAACTGGAATAAAACCAAAAAACAGCCTTGCACCCTTTTCTGCTTATTTCACAAAAGCTATATTGGGACTCTGCAAATAAAGCAGTTGGAATTTCTAGGATGGCATTCCCTCATTGGCTATGAGGAAGTGATGGGGCAGGGAATCTTCTTCCCTTTATGAAATTGGCAATCATGGATAGGAATCCTACTGGGCAATTTGAAATGTGTAAATACTGTAATCACAGAGCTACACAGTGAATTCTGGCCCAAAATTTTCCATCTTTATGTTCCTGGGAATCTGTTGCTGAGATGGGGCCCATTCGCCTGTCCTATAGGAAGCAGTTGAATTACATTTCCACTCTTCTTTCTGAGCAATCTCTGTTGCAACAGGCAGAAGTGGGATCACTGCCACAACCCCGCCCCCATGTCAGAGATCACTCACTCTAGGGTGGGAATTAAAATCATAACTCAGCTGCTTCCTATAGGACAGGGGAATGGATCCCCATTGATTGCAGTGGCTACTTCCTGGCAAGTGAGGATTGACAGACTTTCACAGTCCTTACATGTCCCCTAAAAAAGGGGCTACATAGACTTCATAAATACCAGACAGTTATGAATGCAAAATTCCAGATTAAATAGTCATAGCTCCCTAGTGGGATTCCAATCATAATTATCTGGCATGGCCAAAGTACATTTGTGGATTCTGAAAGGCATATCTGTCCGGTTTTGTGAAAACATGCCCCAGCTATGTACATGGGGAATTCAAAGTAGGAGAAGATTTGGGTCCCCATCTACGTCAAAGGTGTCAGACAGGCAGGAACGCTGAATGGCCCTCGATTCCTTCCATACTGTTGAGAACCTTCCAGCAGATACAGAAAGAGAAAGTACTGCCTTTACATCAAAAAGAGGTGTATTTTTTCTTGGCCTTGTAGTCCTCATTCTCCTTCAGAACTTTACTGGCCCGAGTTTATATTACTATGGCTAAAAATAGTGAAAGCCTTTGCTCTCATTGTTAGGCTGGTCCACTGTTCACCATACTCTGAGCATTTATTTAGAAAGAAGGAATTGATTTGGAGTGAGATAGAGCATTTGTTTCAAGCAGGCCACACTATGTGAATTTTGGATCTGCGCTGGGTTGTAGGACCTTATGGGAGAGAGAAGCTAAGTATAGCTGTGCTTGTTTTCTACATCAGACTAGTGCAAGAAGATTGATGATGGGATGCCACAGCTACTTTAAGGTGAAAACTAAGGTCTGTTACCTGGGCTTTGGTATCTTGGGGTGCATGAGTGTGGAAGAGATCAAATTGGGGGCCAGACTGGGGTTCTTCTAATCCTGACATCATAGATGTTAGATGTGGGAAATGGCCTTGGATGGACTTCCTTTGAGAAGTAATGGTTGACTAGTAGTAAGCTTGCATTTGTACTTCCAAGTATAGCTTGAGGGAAATTGCTCATATTATAGCTGAGGAAGAAGTCCAGAGATAGCCATGTTGCAGTTTGTATCTGCATTTTTTTTAACCCCACTGACTGTAAATAAGTTCAATAAAGTGACCGATAGTTTATTCAATACATTTACCAGATCCCTTTATTCCATTTTGGTGTTAATTTATTTATTTCTGTTTTGTTTGTTACTACATTTCTGTTCCACCTTTCTGTTAAAAACAATACTCAAACCAGCTAGCAAACACAAAAACAGTATAAAGGTGGAACAATTAAAAAATAGAAATTAAACCCATTAAAATTTTCATTACCAGCACCATTTTTTTAAAAAAATGCTTATTATGAAAGCAATCAGTTTTCTTCCAGTTCTAGTCTCTGTAATTTTGGCAGCACTAGCAAGTTTTCCTTAAGAGTAGACAATAGGCAAGCAGGAAGATTAATTGACGTCGTGGTACACATCTACTATTCCACTGTGTTTGATACTCCTGGGAGCAAATCTCTAAGCTCCTCCTTTCATCAGCACAATCTTGTTCACACAATACAGCTAAATGTATGGAACTTTTATAAAGTAGAATTGATCTCTGGAAAAAGATAGAGTAATATAACATCGATGTTGAAGGAAGTGAATCTGAAGCCAAGAGAAAACTGTGAAGAAGAAACAGTAAGGTATGTATATAAAAGTGTTCTCTTTCTTTCAAAGTTTTCTCAATTGTCTTACTAGAAAAATATGTCCTCTCCTTCTCTCCCTCACTTTTATCCTTCTCTTCCCTATACAGATGTGTTCTGTTAGATTCACTATATTTTACTCTAAGCTATGTTAGTTTGTCTGTTTGTAGGATTCTGGACATTTTCACACCACCATGCACCTTCTGTAATGAACAACTAGAATCTCTTATCTCTTTCAGAAGATCATCATCACCATGAAGAATTGTAACTAAAATAAGATACTAAATGAACATTTAAGTGATTCTAGAGTTTCTTCCTCAAGTGAGACATCTTGGAGATTTTAAAGAGAAAACTAAAGACTTTTGCAAAGGTTATTTAAATTTTTCATGGAAACATGTGAGAGAATAGGCTTCCACAACTGCAGGAAATATGTTTTGACTAGGACTCAAACTATTTGTTATTTTGATGTCACATTGTTAAATATGTGTTTGATTCTGAAATGTTTGTTCCTAATTTTCCTTTTGAACTGGGATAGTAATCAACAGAACTTCTCAACCAATTTAGCCAAATCCCAAATCCCAAACAAAATAAGGTCAAATTGGTATTGGCTCAGAATGGATGAGTTTGGTCCTATTTGGTTGTGGAGTAGAATAGAACATTCCAAACTAATAAAAACATATGCAGAGATTTGAAAGTGAAAAATTAATGGGGGAAACCCACGTAGAAAATATATTTTAAACTGACATGGTAGTGTGAGGTGGAGGAGGAATAAGGCAGCTGAACAATGCTTTCTGCCTCTACTTGTATGCAATTTGGGATAAGAATCTCTTCAGAACTCTTTACTAATAGTGCTTGTGGGCAGGGATTTTGTTAATGGCAATGAAGTTCTAAAGTAAATCATATCTTCCATCTCTTCATATATTTGCTAGATTTAGGTGTTAGTAGAAGCTTCTTGAAAGAGCTGTGAGGGAGGATAGTCATTGATTGCAATCTGAGCTTGGTCTATATAGGTGTTTTTCATTTCTTCTCCTTTTCATTACTGTGAATTATAACCAGTCATCTATTTAATAGCATATTAACTCACAGCATATTTTAGGTAGTAAAGCTTATGAACCCCTCTTCATAAAGCTTGTAGCCAAGCAACATGGAGGCAGTGAATTAGAGTCAGGAATGGTCCATGAGCTTGAAGTTTCAACTTCCATACTGGATAACTAAATGCTATGTTGAGATGGTGACAGTACATGGCTTATTCTGTTATTTAGCACTTGATTAAAACTTTTGGGGTGTAAAATGGTGAAAAGGAAAAAATTAGTTGCTGAATGATGTGATCTTTTCTCTTAGCTGGCTTGCTTGTCTATATTTCTGAAGCATTGCTGCCTGCCCCTGAACTCATCCTATGCCCACCAAGCTGCCTCTTGGTAAAACACTTTATTGCTGAGCTTTATATTTTATGCTTCCTAAATGATTCAGTGCAGTAATATTCCAAACCACTGAATTTTGAACCTCTGAAGTACACTTTGAGGTTCCAGTTTGGTGTCTCCAGGTATTCCTTGGCTGCATGAATGAGCCCTACCAATTCTCAGAAATATCTGCTGGTACTCCATTTCTTGATTAATATTCTCCTGATGTACACTTCCTCTATTCATGGGAAAGCCTTGACTTGGTGAAGAGAAGAGAATATGTGCAGGGAATGTCTGTACTCAACTTGTCACTTCTCAAGGTTAACAGCTCAATGTAGGTTTTTTTTTCCCCCCTAGAAGGTGCTGGAAAATGTTAGTTGGGAAAGACGCAAACTATTCTGCTTTCAATTAAGCTAGCTTGTGTCAAGTGGTGCTACGAAGTGCTTATTTTCACTATCTTTCATTGACTGAAAGCGAACATTTCCAAGAAACATGGATTTGGGGAAAGAAAATGACTGCTAATTGTAAATGCAACTTATTCTCAGGTACTTAAATCACTTCCGGCCACTGTTATCTCTTTCTCTTACTCTCCCCAGCTCCATTCCAAAATGTTGCACAAAGGTTCAGGTGATTAGAGGAGGAGAGAGAACAGATATGAAGGCAGGCTGATGGATGTATCAAGAGTATGTCCAAGATGGGCTATCCTTTTTCACTCATAGTACTCTTACTATCCAATTCCTTGAGGAGGATTTTTTTTTTTTTGGTGAATTCCTGTGTAGAAGAAGATATGAATATGTTTTATATGTAACTGTCTTGAAAAAGTACCCTTCCTCACTTCAGCTGGGAAATATCTATATCCATCTATTTATCTATCTATCCCTAAAATTTGAACCACTATGACTATTAATTTAAAAATGGTAATAAGGTATGTTTAAAATCAGAAGGACTATAGTAATACTTGTTTCAAAATTTAGACCACATTGTGACAGTGTTCCTTCTGTTTCTTTCCACAGCCATCATGTATAATGAAGAACAAAAGCTAATTAATCATTCTTCCTTCTCTGAATTTGTTCTCCTCAAATTCTCAGAGGTTTGGGAGTTCCAGATTTTACATTTTATTGTATTCCTTGTCTTTTACCTGATAACAATCACAGGGAATTTTCTCATCATCTCTGTTGTGGTTTTTGGCCACCATTTGCACACCCCCATGTACTTCTTCCTCATGACCTTGGCTGTACAAGATGTAGGACAAGTTTCAGTCATTTTCCCCTCATCCATAGCAAATTCCCTCAGGAATGTCAGCCTCATTTCTTACTCTGGATGTGTTGCTCAAGTCCTCTTCTATATCTTCTTTTTAGTATCTGATCTCTTTCTTCTCACAGTCATGGCCTATGATCGGTATGTTGCCATCTGCAACCCATTACAGTACGAGATGGTGATGAATAAGCAAGCCTGTCTTAATATGGTTCTTACTGTATGGACCAGCAGTTTATTCTGTGGGGTGCTACATGCTGGAGGTACTTTTGCATCTTCCTTTTGCTCCAATGTTGTCAATCAATTTTTCTGTGAAATCCCACAGTTATTGAAGCTTGCCTGTTCTGACTTGTACCTGATTGAAACTGGAAATCTTTTGCTGAGTGTTGTGGCTGGAATCGGCTGCATCGTTTTCATTGTTGTAAGTTATATGTATATCTTAACTGCAGTGATGAGATTTCCTGCTGGGCAGGGAAGGAGGAGAGCATTTTCAACTTGCCTTCCACACCTGACTGTTTTCTCTGTATTTATACTGAGTTCATATTTGGCCTACTTCAGGCTTACCTCTGATTACCCATCAAATCTTGATTTGATACTGACCATAATATATTCCATGGTACCACCATTAATGAATCCACTCATCTACAGCATAAGAAATAAGGAGATCAAAAATGCTCTGGTCAAGCAGTTCACTTGGAAGTTCTTTCCCATGAGTAGATTCCCCAGTCTTGTTCAGTAAAATTCTGTGTGCAGTTCTAATGAAACCAGTAATCGTGATGTCCTGAGGCATAGTTTTAGATAATTTTGTGCTGGTTTGCTAATCCTGCAACACTAAAGCCATTAGCTGGATGCCGTTAGCACCTTGTACCATTATAATCTGGGCATTGCCACTCATGAGATGGTAGCAGGCTAGGAACACTTGTTTTCTGCACCCTTCCGCCTTCAGTAGATAAATAGCAGTATTGCCACTGGTGTTCCTTCTGCCATACAGTGTCCTTGGCCACTCCCAGCCTCCACTTTCATTCCGCCCCACTGCCCCTGATTTGTCTTTTTTTGTTTGTTTTTCTTTGGAAGCCATACTAATGCAACATTGTTGTAACTGCCGCCATTGTAGTTTCATGTTATGATGCATAAAATATATAAATAAAAATATATTTAAATAATAAAAAGTTTTAATGCAAAGGAGAAATGTAAAAGTTTGCAGTTATCATGCCATGAGAATTGGCAAGGGAGAGACAAACTGGGCATACTCATTCCCCACCCATTGCTGGATCTTTGACAAGAGGAAGCTCTAGCAAGGACTATGATGGTATTGCACAGAGCCAGCTCATGGGATTGAAGCTGTAAAGGAGGTGCTTAACTGATCTTTTTCTGGAAATGGTATAAGACACTTCAGCAATGCTTGTGGATGGGATAGCAGCTACATAGTGATGACGCTGTGTTTTGGCACAGCTCCTAGACTGATAACAATCTGCTTGTTTAGCGCTATAGTAACATTGTGCAGAAATGGCCTAAGAGTCACTCACATAGCTATCGCAAAGTCTGCAATGGCATGCCATTGAGTGTGGCTCCCTACCTTCTTGTTGTACAAGACAGCATCAGCATTTGCAGCTTAAGCCAACATTCAAATTTGGGAATGCACAAATTTTGTTGTGTCCCTTCAGATCATTTCCAACTTATGGTGACACTAAGAAGAACCTCTCACAGGGTTTTCCTGGCACTGAGAGTGTGTGATGTGCCAAAGATCTCCCAGTGGGTTTCCATAGCCAAGTGGGGAAGTGGACCCTGCTGTCCAGGATCCATGGACTAATGGTCAAACCACTCAATCATGTTGACTTTCAATGCACAGTTGCGGTTATGTTATTCAGAAAGCATAAGACAATTATATCTGTAAGGTACCTACCTCTTTTCCAACTACTCTTTCAAGAAATCATAGTACAATTTGGAATCTTAGGTTTGAAAATTAATTTGAAAATATGAAATCAACAATAATAACTAAAATACTAATTGTTAATAAACTAATGGTTTAAAAAATTAGTATCCAAGAGCAATCACTGGATGTACAAAGAAAGGCATGGATTCATGTGTTGCTGACTCTAGGGGGCACATTTTGTTATTCGTAACCTCAAAAGTATTTGGATTTGTACTTATTTCATATTTGGCCTACTTCAGGCTTATCTCTGATAACCCATCAAATCTTGATTTCATACTGACCATAATACATGCTATAGTACCACCTTTAATGAATCCAGTCCTCTACAGCATTAGAAATAAGGAGATCAAAAATGATCTGTCCAGACAGTTCACTTGGAGGTTCTCTCCTATGAATACATTTCACAGTTTTCTTTATTAAAATTCCCCATGCAGCTCTAATGAAGCAGGCAGTTCTATGAGGTCTGGAAGCATTCCTTTAGATAATAGTATGCTTTATTGTCATTTGTGGTAGTTTGAAAATCATGCAACACTAAGGCCCTTTCTACATGATGTCATCATCCTGCCAGAGCAATGAGTTGTTCTCTGTTCAGGAGCCATGCTACCACGTGATGTCATCATTAACCTGCTGCTGTCACATTCCCAAACATTGCAGATCAGTCCTGTTTCATTTCCCCCAAAAATCCATTAAGGGCCTCTTTCAGCACTACAA